>JABXJD010000204.1:510000-680000 GCA_013375575.1 Percina caprodes | reverse complement strand
AAGTCAGCGCTATATGGGATTTGTGTGTTTCACAACCACCGCAGCCGCAATCATGACATCCTTGTTAGCTCCAAGCTTTTGTAATTTAGCATTAAGGCAGTAAAAGGAAGGACATAGTTAACACAACTGTGAGCCCCTTAAGCTTTTCCTTTCCTCCTTTTCATCTATATTATTCACAGGATAAAAAACTGGCTGCGGAATTAAATTACTTTTCAGAGAGTGAGAAGAGGAGGAGGGGAAGAGAAGAAAATGGGAGAAGGATGCTTCCAACGCCCCAGGATACCGTCGCTGTCTCCTTTCCCCAAAGTTGAGGGGATTTAGAGTGGTAGATTGGAAGAGACATGGGAGGCGATAATGTGACAATTTGTCTGCCAAATATGAATGGGATTCCATAATCCTCTTCTTCTCTCACCTCGAAGAATGGGAAGGTTTTTCTTGGATGTGCCATTGGTAATGGTCATATTAGGGCTTGGTGATTGTTTTTTGTGTGCCAAATGATATTTGAGTGGAAGGAACATTACAGATGAGGGTGAATTGGCTGAAGTTGAGTAGATGAACTCTCTGCAGGTATACCTTAATCAGAAATGAAAAACATTAGGACCGGAAAAACCTGTTGTGGCCTGATCTTTTAGGGTTTATCCACATTTCTCTAACAAATGCATGAAGAAAGCAGGTTGTACAACAGCGAAGTCCACAGCTCTTCCCTGCTGGCTGCATGGTTCATAGTTCTGCTGATTTGTAATTTCCTCGTGCCCACAGGTCTCCCGTGGGAGCAGGTTTTTGCTGCTTGCCCTCGCTCTCTGCATTAGCTCTCATAAATTATTGAGAAAGTCACGTGTCGACCTTGGTCTGGGCTACTTCTTGAAACATACAGAAAAATTATAGAAATGATGTAAATCTAACATGACTGAATTCTCAGAGAGAGAAAACCCCTCCATCTTCTGTGTCAATTCTTTATCATCCTATAAATAACCATTGAATAAAAAACATAAGGATGAGTGTGTGCCAATATAGGGAGCCAGCAGATCATTGAGGGTTCAGGACATACGATGTTGGCCACTTTCACAAAGCAGTCCCAGACAAACTCTTCTGTGATGGCTTTTTCATCTCACTTCCACGTTGAACTGCAGAGTTGTGCGTAGAACAGGCTAACTTTACCAGTACTAGCAGGCACTTCATTTCACGTTTGGAGGCCACACAAAGTGTTTCTGAGGGCCACCATTGGCTTGTTGGCCTCAATTTGAGCAGCTTTATATGAAAGCAGAAACAATCAGAACACCATCCAGGATAAAGTCCTGTGTTTTAACCGTGTTATAATTTCTTGCAATTGCTAAAACACAATTTTAGTTTAGCTAGTTTAACACAATTCACAAAACACACACTTACTGCAAAATACCTCATACATCCTGCAAAATGAAACACTGCAACCAAAACTAAATAAAGCATTATCAAAATCAAACTTTTCCACCAAATGGCACACACTTCATTCATATTACCAGATTTCTGTCTAACCAACTACACACTGTTGGGCATAATGAAAAGCACTCTCATCTTTAGTATGCTCTGCCATAATACTAAAATAGTTCAGATTTTTACATGCACAGAATTTTTTGCAGCTACACAGATGCTGTTAAAACATTTTTATTTTTCACCAAACAAGTCAGTGCAACAGACCAGATATATTTACAAGAAAACAGTAAACTGAAAAATATATATAGAAAAAAGAGGCAAGAGAAATAATTAGGCAGCATTTTGCCACACAGCTGGGTCTTCCATTGTTGTAAAACAAGGTGCTCACCTGTGGTCTTTTCATAGTGCTTACTTCCAATTAGCTCATATAGTGTCATTTTGAATGGCAGTGTTTTGAAATGGAAAATGTGACTTTATGTCAGATTGCTGTGTTTTATCAAGAGAACCGTGTTCAGTGCATTTAATAAGTGCCATTTAAAATAGCTAAATGTGTGTAAAGCAGAACATGTGTTTAGACTTTTGGAGACTTGAGAAGAAGTTTTGCTCTCTGTGTGTCAGTTTAAATAATTGTGCTATGCATGTCATTTTAATGTGTTAGCAATTGGAAAAAACTGTAATAAAATTAAGCCTTTGGGGATAACTTAGCCTTAGAATGATATTTAAATTGCTGCTTTCTTTCTTTATCGTGCACAACCCAGCCAAGGTGGTGAGTTCAGGCCCTCCGAGGATGACAATGAATCATAGTGGGAGGTGAAGGTGGTGGGGGTACGTTCTTCAAAGGCAGGCTTGTCAGGCATCCTCAGCCAAAGCGCTCTCATGTAGCTGTGCCTGCCTCTCAACTCGACAACCAAATATACCTCATCAGCTGTCTTCACTGCATTATACATGGAAAGAGTTGAAATGAGTGATTTGAATACCCTCTGTCAATCTTAAATGGATGTCTTAGTCTTTGGCAGAGCACAGAGGTGTGTGTGTGTGTGTGTGTGTGTGTGTGTGTGTGTGTGTGTGTGTGTGTGTGTGTGTGTGTGTGTGTGTGTGTGTGTGTGTGTGTGTGTGTGTGTGTGTGTGTGTGTGTGTGTGTGTGTGTGTGTGTGTGTGTGTGTGAGAAAAGTGCACTTAATTTACTGCAGCTGATAAAAAATATTCATAGAAGTTAAAATGAGTGTCTGTTTTATCATGTATTAGAAAATGACTTGTGTCTACGCCATTAAGCAAAAATTCTAATTAAGATTTGCATGAAGATGTAATATCTTTCCAAGCTTGTCAAGAATATAACCCTGTGAATGAAATAAGATAAATCATATTTTCAGCTTCACCTACTTACACTTAGTTGTTTCAAATGTTATTAGAGTTATACTATTATAAATATTATAGTATATTAAAGAGTTAAATTACCTTCCTGTTCTTTTGTCTTGCTCTGGCAGGCAAATGGTGACTTGTTTGAGTGCAACCACTAGTGGGCGCAGGAATTCCTACAAATGTGCTTTTGCTATCCTCTGTGAAGGATTAATCACTGTGATTGCCTCTGAAATTCATGTGCAAAATCATACAATGCAAAGTAATGTGTTTTAATAAGCTGAACAATTTCTTTTTGTTCACACATTTATAACAGGTACTCTTAAAGATGTACACACAATTTAAATAATGGAAGGAGCAAGAGACTATATATATATATATATATATATATATATATATATATATATATATATATATATAATGAAAACATTGGGGTGTACAGCTGTACAGTAGGTGCATTTAAGGTTGGATTAAAGGATGTGCAGCTTTTTAAACTTGATCTCTCACTTTCTCTTTTGATGCTCTTTAAATCAACATTAGAATTGAAAATGTGTCTTGCTGAGATGTGCCATTTCCAACTGTTTTCTGATCACTATCAATTGTGCTGAAAAGTAAATGATGTCGTTGAGTGGATCAGCAACATAATAAAAGCTTGAAACAGTTTATCCAGCACAAGTTAGCACCCTTAGTCTTTTGTCTGTTGCTCAATTAAAGCTAACTGTCACATGACTATGGAGACAGAATGTGTCTAGCAATTTCTTAAGGTAAGATAGTGATAGTAGACAAGTGACAAGATAATTTTCATGGATCATGTAACCACCCAGTTGCTGAGAATGTGATCTGATGTGTCTGTTTGTTTTGATCTCTCCCCATGCTCCCGGTTTGTGACCTTTCCCTCAGCCCCACCAAAGCCACGTACATTTTCTTTGGGGACAAAGGCATGTCCCTGAATCCCACTGACTCCGTGGCAGTGGTCTGGCCCCAGGGCCGCGCCACACTGAGCTCTCTCGAAGCATCAAAGTGATCCTGGGTCAGGAGGCCGAGTAGAACCTGGTTTAACCCTCCCATGGCCTTTGCATCACAATGTCTTAGTACGTTCCCACTCTTTAACCCTCACTTTCCCCATGATATGCGTATATATCAATGATGGTCCCCCACCTCCCTAACAACCTCATGTGTCCCTCCCACTGCTGCCTGGCATACAGGTCACACTCTGAGTAGTCTATATTGTCAACGTTCCACTTCCAGAATTGCTCGGGTGCCGCAGGAAATTCCGCCGGATGCATGTATTTTCTGTTTCCTTCTGCTGTCTTTGTGTTGGAATTTTAAAAATCCTAGGTATTTAGGAGGACTATGGTTAACTGCTCCTCAGATGTCTGCAGGGTAAATCAAGACTATTTTGCAGTGGTTACGGTCGGAGCTTAGCGCCACCCATGGCGATTAGGATTGGTTTAAAGAAATGCAATTAAACCAGAGCACGTTTTCCTCCCATCCCGGAATGCTGTGTGGACTAGCCAGACCCTCCTCGGCAGCGCTGTGGATGGTTTGGCAAAGCGAGAATACACTCTGAGCTACCTGACCCTTATTAGAGAGTTGGTTTTGGCTAGAAAATTTGACTTTGATAAAATATTCATGAAATCTAGGAGAGTGAATAGATCATACAGGTTGGTTTTGGAGTTGAATAACAATGAATCTGAAATTGTTAATAAGACTGTCAAAATAATTTGTTTGGATAATGATGATGTCAGAAATCAAAACACTTTTCTACGAGCCTTCTATTGCTATTTTGAAAATGAGACATTGTTTTTGTTCTAAACATTTCTAAGTATGTTATTAATTCAATAAGACATATACTGACTGCCGATTTATAGCTCTTAAATTTCCCTTTTTAAGACTTCCTTTGTTTCCATATTAATCCAAACGTACAATGCAGATCCATCCAGTGGAATGTTATTATGACCCATAATGAAGGTATTTTGTCATGCATCACTCACGCAATATGACATTTTAGCTCAGAGGAAGTAGGCCCAAACTTTTCTGGGAGAGCTCATGGTCCCACCAACAATATTACACCATCCATAAATATGTTAAGGCATCACAAATCCCTTTATCTCACTGCCATTTCCACTGAGATGGCGATTATCCATGCCGTGTGAGACTTGCTATTCAAAGGTAATGGGATTATATTCCAGTCTGTGTGGCTCTGACATGTCTATAAACAGGGTTTTGCTGAGGGGAAAAAACTTTTTTGCAATCTATATTTCTCATTCAGGAAGTGTGGTTAATCTATTGAGACACATTTTCAATCACTCAATCTAGCCCCTATGGTTATTCAAATAGTTCTGCTGAAGTTAGGTTTAGGAGAAAACAAAAAGGCATGTGTCTTGCACCATAAATAAACAAAAACACAATAGTTTTCACTGAAATTGAGGCACAAATTCTAAGCCAGAAAGTGAAATGACACTATAGGCATCCCTTCTGGCCAGTTTAACATAACAACATTCAATGTATTATCATGAGTTTACTTTTCAGTGGCCGAGCTGTAGGCAATTGTTTGAAAGGGATGATAGACTTGGTTAACTCGAATGGGAGGAGGAGAAGTGAAGGGCAAAGGGCAAAATCTTACATGAGTTTCCTCTGTCTCTGATGCCTAATAAAATTGTGAAAGGACTGAAATTGAATGGCAGGGATGGGGTCACTGAGAGGCACAATAGTAAGAGAGGAAATCTAATCACCTTGGAGATGCTAATTTTATGGAGCACCAATTAAGGAGAGTTTTTTATGACACTTTTTTGAGAAAACAAAACAGCAAAGCTGTCCCCTCCTGGTTGGGGGCCTCTGGTCGAGTGGCCCTTGGATGAAATGTCCCTCCCCCTCCCCTTGTCTTTGCCTCAGCTTCAGCAGCATTGAGGCCAGGCTCTAATGGGATGGCACCTCCTTTATGCCTGCCCTTGCTCACATTGGGGAAATGAGGCAGTGTGTGTTTGTTGTTCTGGAAGGCTGTGAGTCCCGTTTATCACTGTCAAAGCACAGAAACACACAGAAAGACTAGGATGGGGGGACACTGCTGTCCAATCTGTCCCGCTTTGGGCTTTGCGACCACGGGCCCCACGGGCCCCACGTGGCGAGCACCCCACCCTGAACCCATACATCTCCATCTCTGCCTTTCGGGCACCGACAGCCTTTGTATCGGCTCACTCCGGCTGCCAAGATATGCGTCTGCGCTGCTAACGGGGGCCCGGGTAGAGCTCCTAACTAGACAATGACGCAAGATCCAAGACAGCCAATGTTTAACCAGTGAGCAGCCCACTCACGCCCCTGCCTGGCCCCATAGCCCCCTATGCCTTTGTGGGTTTGGGGTTAATCTTTTAAAGGCCGGAGCTGGGGCGCACCCCCTCCTGCCCACTCTCCCCCAAATATACTGCCACACAGTCACTAGAGCTGTACTTTTACGGGACCTTTTGTTTAAATGCTGCGTTCTCTGCCTGTCTACAGTGCTTCATTACTCTCAGATCCTTTTTTTTAGGAATTAATACATCATGAATAAAAGATTTCTTGGGTAATTTAGTAAAGTGAAAACTTAAAAGGATGCTACAGTTGTGCTTGGTAAACATAAATAAAGACATTCTTTAATGGTTGCTGAAAGATGTACTACATAATAGATTATGAAACAGAATGTCAGACAGAATCCCAACCAGCAACAGGTGGATCATTGTTTATACCCTGAGGTTTCCTTTTTCTCTTCTTCTTTCCTCCACTTTCTACCTTCATGCACATGGGAGAAATGCGGCGCTTGGTTCTCTCTTTCATCTGTTCTTCTCTGTATCGAGTATTTACGGCACTCGTAAACATGTATTGATATTTAATTAAGGGCAGGGTCTGTTGGGCCAAACTTAGATGCCCGTGCCTCTCCAAGACAGGAAAAGTGAGACAAAGAATGATATCAATAACAAAGGTGCTATAAACCTACACTCACCCCTCATGCCACTGAAAGGCCAAACAACCATATGACAACGGCATGGGGTGGCATCTGAGAAACAGGGTTGTTGTTCTTTCTCAGAGAAATCTCAGAGTGTAGGCTACTTTCCCTTTCACAAAATAGTGGCTTGCTGTCTCTTTTTATGACAAGCTGGTAATATGTCTATATATCACAATGTGCTGATGGGGGCTGCTGCTGAGTTTGCATTTGTATTAGTATCAAAGGTGTCAGTACACATTCAGATGTTATGGTGTTCTATAAAGGGATGAAGTAAAATCATCTTACATTTATTAGTTATAAAGATGATAATCTAATATGTTAATATATTTTTAACTGGCCATAAATTGTGTTTCTATTGTATGTATTTGTAAAATGTTTAAGAAATTAATTTTGTTAATTTATTTAATTTAATTTTAAATATTGTTCTGTAACTAATGCACTTCTTTGCCTTATTTATTTAATTTTTTGTCATTGGTCAGGGATAATGCAAAAAAAAACATTGTAACAGGTTACAAAACATGATACAGAAGTGTTGCATGTAGGATTTGGCCAAGGTTAATTTGCGACCCCTGTCCCTGGCACGGCTTTTAAAAGGTCATAACATATTGTCATGACCAAGAGTCACATTTTCGTACATGTTCATATAAAATAACAATATTTACATAATTTACAAATCCCTTTGACTAATCTTTGTGTTTAAAAGCTGCTAAACAAATAAACTTGCCTTGCCTTACATTCCAGTTTCTAGTTTTATTTTGACAGAGCCATCTAAAACACCGATGAAAAATGCCAATAAATTTAAATTGGTAATTGCATGACATTTCACGCAGTGGAGGGATAGCAACACAAAGCGGGAATATGCCAGATGCAAAAAATGTCAACACTGACATGATTTCATCAAATACGATATCTGAACCAGAATATAAAATACCTTTGCTCACATCAGTGTGACACCAATCTTCTACAATGGAGACAGGTCAAGAACACTGTCCCCCTTCTTCCCTCCACTAGTTAAACAACAGGAGGTCTATAAACCACAGGGTCATGGCCTGTTTTTTGTCAGCAAAGCAGACAACACGGCCACTCTGAGTCGAATTTGGGCTTCATATGTGTGTGTGTGTGTGTGTGTGTGTGTGTGTGTGTGTTTTTTCTTCATCCGTCAGTCCTACGGGACACAGTCATAGATCTACAGTAGGCGCTGTCCATGTTATAGCCATGTTGGCCACTGGATGATAATGTGTCACAGGAGCAGATCTCCTCATCAGTATTCAGATCCAGCCATATGTGAATTAAGGTTTAATGTGCGTCCATAATCGCCCACCTGATCCCCCTGACTCATGGACTGTGTGTGTGTGTGTGTGTGTGTGTGTGTGTGTGTGTGTGTGTGTGTGTGTGTGTGTGTGTGTGTGTGTGAAAAAAAAAAAAAAGAATGAAGAAGGCTGGGGATAAAGAGAGCAGAAGAGCAAGATGATAAGATCAAAATGACTGACTGAAGGGATGTGGTAGAATTTGAAGTGGATTTTCTCAAAATCTGTGTTTGCACCTAAACAGCACCACAAACAGTAGACAAAGATACAAAAATGGTTTTAAAAAACTGAATATTACAGCAATAAACCCTACTTTCACAGTTTTCTAATGTGCAGACAAGGCGTGTGCCCATAGAGCTAAATTGCAGTTATTCATTTCACTACATCAAGCTAAAAGCCAAAGAAGTCAATTGTGTGTCACTAACTAGTCTGATGCCTTCAAAAGACATTACTAAAAAACAGACACGCTTGATTCAATGGGCCTGCAGTGGCTGTATAGAAACTGAACATGTGGGCGCACAGACACTCTTCACTGACCATTGATCAGCTCGTCAATCACAGGCCAATGAGGATAGCCAGTGGCCACCAACACTCAGGTTATTGTGCACGGTGACCCCAGGGTCGGTAGTAAGTAGCTGAGGACTGAGCGCCACACAAAAGGACAGCATCATGTACCATCCACATACAGTGGCGTTGCCGCCGGCACCCTTATGAATAGACACATGGCAGGCCTATCCACAGATGGGACAGAGACGGGGGGATGTATGTGTGCGTGTGTTGCCGTGGTGAAGGAGCACATGTGGAGGTAACAGACTGAAACAATGGTGCTGATGAAAGGCAGGAGTCGTGCCTGGGCTTTGGAGAGGGAGATTATTGGGCAAGCAGGTCCTTGTTTTATCAGGCTGGATAACACAGAGACAAGGGGGATGGAGGAAGCGGGGGCAGAAGTCTGCAGAACCCCGACACAAAGCCACCCCCATGCATCAGTGAGTGGCCAACTGTTCAAAAGTGTGACCAGCACAATGCTGAACAGATACACTTTGTTTGTGTGTGTGTGTGTGTGTGTGTGTGTGTGTGTGTGTGTGTGTGTGTGTGTGGTGTTGTTGTTGTAGTGTATAAGTGTGTGCATCTGTATAGGCTTGTGTCCGTGATTTTGTTTGATTGGTTAGGATTTGCCAAGTAACTGTTTATATCATTTACTATGCAGACTAATACCCATATCCGCCTATGTATAATTACCCTTTCTTGGAATTAACTAAATCCATATAACTTTACTGTTGATTTATTTAACTTGTGAGATAGCATCAGATGAAAGGGACAGTTCATAAAAAACATATTTTCTTACTTTCTTCTAGTGGTATTTATCCATGCAGATGGGTTTGGTGTCATTTGTCCTACTTTTGACATATCTGTCTTGATTAGTGGTGGAATGTAACTAAGTACATTTACTCAAGTACTGTACTTAAGTACAAATTTGAGGTACCTGTACTTCACTTGAGTCTTTTCTTCTCATGCCACTTTCTACTTCTCTACATTTCAGAGAGAAAGATTGGACTTTTTACTCCACTAAATTCATCTGACAGCTTTAGTCACTATTTACTCAAAACACAAACATGTAGTTTAATAAGATGTTGTATTATAAATTAAACATCCCAACAATGTAAAGGCCTACAAGTACAGCTGAGTGATTAGCCGATTACATAGGACTGTTTGTTTCCAGTTTCTAAAAGGTGAGGATTTTTCTGTATTGAGTACAATTAACTTTTAATACTTTAAGTACATTTTCCTGATGATACTTACATACTTTTACTTAAGTAACATTTTCAGAGCAGGACTTTTACTTGTAACAGAGTATTTTTTTTCTGTGTGGTATTAGTACTTTTACTTATGTAAAGGATCGGAATTCTTGTTCCACTACTGGTCTTGACCCCAGGTATGCTCTCTACTCTAAAAAAACTGCATTCAAAAGTTCAGCAGCCACGTATCTTTCTAGAAACTTTCCCCGCATTACTTTGGATATCTCACAGACCTATCTTTAAGTCAAGTAAATATTGTAGCGCTCACGGCTCCACCGCACGGCTGCTTAGCTGGCTGAATGATGAGGAGATGGTGGCTGAAGTGTAACCGGATGGACCGGGCTTTATTACCCTAGAACACAGGCTAATAACAGGGTTGGAAGAGTGCCCAAAACAACAAAAAGGCTGCTGGCCGTCACTAGCTAGTCAACTTCATCTCCTTCTGTCCACACCTTTTCCTCTCCTTCCCGCTTCTCTCCTTCCTCCCTCCCCTTTATGAACCTGACCAATCAGCTGAACTAGGGCAACATCTTCCTCCAATGAAAACCCCAAGAGTCTCTCCCATATTAGTCCTGCAGGGTCGCTACAATATCATAAATAATAGTCTACATAGTGTACATGTTCTCAGGATTGTCCTTGGGACACCGTTTCCGGGAATGAAATGCTGCTGTTGATTTTAAAAGTCAGATTAAATGCTCATTACTCAATGGTGCATCTACAAAATGCAGTGCAATGTTTCTGCTGTTTTGGGAGGAATCAACCCTTTAAAGAAGTGTGTAAATGTATCCACTATGTAGCAGTAGCACCCTTAAAAAAAAAATCCACAATGGAATGAAAAAATAGTCTCTACCGCATGTACACTACTTTATGCTAAAAAAATCCAGCAATGCACTGCATTTTGTAGATGACAATGACCATTGAGTAAACTATTGAGTGTCCATTATAGTAAATGACGGCACAAGGGATTGATTTTGGACTCAGCACCTGTGAGCCTATGCACCTTTGCTAAACACAAGTGATGATTACAGGATTATGTTAAATTGTAAATGCTTATGTGATGTTACAGTACAACAACAAAAAATAAGAAAAGAGGCATAAAGTAATCTGATTAATGTAATGTAATGTCTACAGACTAACTTTAGCCACAATCAACTGCTGGTCATACCAAACCAAATAAGGCTCTAGCTGCAAAACTTATAGTATAGTATAGTAGTAGTAGTAGTATAGTAGTAGGATGCATTTTGATGGGTACCTTTTTTATTTTTAAAGAAGAGCATGTTATTGCTTCTTTAAGAAGTTGCGTGGATTCCCTTTAACATGTGAATCCTTCTCATTTAGTAGTGACAGTCTTCAGGAGGCTACCATCATTTGGGTCCTGGCAACCTGAAGGCCAACATCTGGACCTGTGCCTTACACCTCCTGATGGCGGTCTGCTCAGCAACCGGTTCCCCTTTCACTCTCTCCCCCTCTCGCCTGTCTATACTCCCTCGGTGTCCCCCCGGGGGTAATTGTGGGGTAATTTATGAAGTTCCAGCAGCATGGAGCAGGCCAGTGTATGGGACAGCCTGCTGACCGAGCCCCATTCAGCTCCAGAGGAGAAGGCCTGACTCCTTTTATCCTACCCATAATCAGCATCTCTCCCTGGGCCTGTATCCCCCACCTGACTCCCCTCGCCCTGCAGCCCTCCACAGCATGCAACCCTTCGTGGCCGCTTAAAGATGAAGGGGAAAGTTATTGGACTCTTTAGTGACTCATAAACATCCTAGGGGATTTTCATAGCGCCTTTGTGTCTTTTTGTTGTGCCCAAGATAATGCAATTGTTTCAGGCAGTGTAAATGAATAAATCACCGAGCAGTTTGTCCCAGTGAGAAATAACAAAGGGCAGCACTCCCTGTTCTCAGAAACACTTGTCGGCCTGTTCATACACTTTGTGAAACAATTTTATATCTCTCTCCCCAGACATTGGTACTCCGAGGGAAACATTTAGATCCATCGATGAAGCAAACCAAACCAATTCTACATATCTCCTCACTTCTCCTGCTATGTGATCATGATCCAAAAGCCTTGATATTCAAGCAACATTGAGAAAAATGGTGGTAAACAAAGGCTGCTGTGCGTCCTCAATGGAGTCTCCTCATGACCACATGCCCAGATTAAAGCCCTGTGTGTGTGTGTGTGTGTGTGTGTGTGTGTGTGTGTGTACAGAAGATCTAGCTACTGATCCTGTTAAACAATGACCAGCAGAGAGATAAGGAAGCTTTATGGTACACAGCACAAGTTTGTTCTTGAGCTTAGCACTTTATTGAGCCATGATAGGTCCTAATCTAGCCTGATCCTCTGCTGCTACAAGCATATGCCTGTGATAATGCCCTCATTTTCTGGTCACCTGAGCACTTTCATTGGAGTGCACCCAGTGAGGCAGCCGAAAGGGGGTCTCTAAAGCCTAAAAAAACTCTTGAATTTGATGAAGGGTCCTGAAAGGTTGCATCCAGAGAAGAAAGTCAAACACTGTGATGCAGGGTTAAAAATTGAAGGATTATGTGGAAACATGGAGGGTGGCTACACTTTTATTTGTAGAATACAAGGCTCAGTGCCTCTCTGTGTGGCCCGTTGTCTCTGTAAACACATGAATAAGAATAAGAGTGAACAGGAGAATGGAATTTATCTGGCTCATGCATATAGTAATGGAGTAGGAGAAGGACTGATTACACTCCTTTTATTCAGCTAGATCCCCTAACAATGATCCATATATGTGTTTCTACTGATTGTACTTTTACTAATACACAATGCTCTTAGCTGTTTCTTACTGGTGTTCTGTATCCCAATTGTTCATATGAGTTACAATCTCACTAATCTAACTTCATGCACAGTTAAGTAGCAACCTTGGCACATTGTTTTCTGAATGTGTAGATAATTTATTAGACCATTAAAGAAATTATTGATCATTTTCTTCTCTATGGAGTGTGGTTATCACAATGAAAGTTGTGGCACAGAACCAGCCATTAAAACCTCTGAAAGACTGGGAAAGAATGAAATCTGGAGCATTGTGACCAACATAGTTAATTAGGACCTGACCCAATTAGCAGAGGACAGTCCAGCAGCCATGTTGGCTCTGAGCCTAACGATGGGAAAATCCATATGCTCCAAATAAATGGCCTATGTTGGCTCCCAAGGTTTGCCAATTATAATATCACTGAATGTTGGCTGAGCCAAAGCACCCTGCAGGGCCCCCTGATGGAGCTGTGGTGGGGGGTCCTAAGGGCCCATTTGACTCCCACTTCTAACTTTCTTGTGTCAGTCAGTGTTTGAGAAGTATTTTTTGCTTTGAGAATGCACATACAGTGAGTGTGAACTCCAATGCAAGTCCATCAAAACACACAAGCCCCCACATTTATAATCTTTGGAAATCATACATTTGGGGTTGGTGCACAATGCAAGAAACTTCGTCCACATACATCTAAAGAAAAATTAGAAGAGTTTTAATAATCTTTGATAACAGATTTCATGCAACACAAAGGGTGCCCTGTATTAATTTACATGTCTGTGTGGAAAAGGATGTGCAGGAAAAGCATTGAGAGAACATTTAATATTAGAAAGTACTATAAGATGCAAAAAAGGACATTTCATGAATCATCTAATATCTTCCATTAAATATATGGGAATTGAGAAGCTATGTGTGAAAGATGTGTGAAAGAAATTTTGAGAAATTCCTCCTTGTGACGCATTCTGGATTTCGATATTGGACAATTTAAGCCCGATGATAAAATCTACTCCACAGTTTCTAGAGCAATCATGAAGTTGTACAAAGACGCCCACGGCTAGAGGAGAATGTATACTGCTGTTGGGTAGATAAGTATATAAACTAGCATGTCCTACAAAGAAGAGAATAGGAAATAGTTTCTTCAATGAGCCGACAGATGATGGAAACCCAACACATTATCGCGCCTCTAAAATGTTTCTTCCATTTGAAGTGAATAAAACCTTGTAAAATCACTCTAGGCTAGAATTAATGCTGCATCCAGGGTTTTTTGCATATTGTTGCTACCACGGATGGTGTAGTCTCGCATTGCCAGACCTACAACCACAGCGCAGTGGAGGAGAATCTGGCGAGTCCACGCAGCATTCCAGGATGTTTATTGCCATTTCTTTAAACCAATCACAATATTTTTTGGCGGCTTCTGCAAAATAGCCTCGGGAAGGAACTTGTTCTGGTGGAACACGTGTACTTCAAAGGGTTGTTTTAGTCGTGCAACAGGAAACTTAGATTGGACAGATAGTCTAGCTAGCTGTCTGGATTTATCCTGCAGAGATCTGAGGAGCAGTTAACCATAGTCCTTATACATCGACCGGAGTTTAAAATGTCAACACTACGAAAGCCCAGGCAACGGATTGAACTAAATGAGTGAAATCCATCAGAATCTCCGTCGACAATGGAGCAATCCCTGAAGTGGAATAAGGTGGCTATAGACTATGGATGGTGTAACACATTATTGTATTACCTATAAAAACCACTGGCCTTCTAACACTGCCTCACTAGAGGTTTTGCTTGCTTGGCGGAAGGAAATAGGATATTTGTGTTAAAATCCAGGGCCTTTCTGTGTGGAGTTTGCATGTTCTCCCTGTGTTAGTGTGGGTATGGTCCAGTGTCCACCCAACACCAAAAACATATATGTTTAATTAAATTTTCTTTTTATGTTCATCGTAGTGATCCTTTCATTTCCCAATGCACAAATGCACTGGTAAAAAGACTGGATTTGGTCCCTGTGTGTTTGCGGCTGCCCACTGCGCCGATGTAGGCCTATAGGATGGGTTAAATACAGTTGAAACATTTAATTTCTCTGTAAATAAGAATAAAGGCACCTGATCTTGTTTTTCTGACAGCCGCTGTTTATGTCGAGATGATAAAAAAAAAAAAATACTCCAAGCAAGTGTGGAAAAAAACCTGAGAAAGTGCTAGTAGCTTTACGGTTGAATTAGGGTAAGACAAAGCTGTGCCCACTCTTTAGTATCTTTTTAACTACCTCCTCCCCATCTGAAGGACCCCCTTCCAGTGATGGTGATGTGATTTCACAGACTGTTTGGAGAGCCAAGTCAAATTTATCTGACCTCTTTTGTCCCAAGCTCCTGGTTGAATTGTACCTAGTCTGCCATTAACGCTGCTCTTTACATGTTTAAGCACCTCATATGGTGCTTCATACCTTTCCCCAAAGTGTCTCATGGATACCATATGTAAATAAGGCCTCGAAGGCATCATATATCTGATATGGAGCAGGGCAATAACAATGTGGTCTGTTTCACTCTTTGGCAGATCTGTGATTCACACTTTTACTTCATTTTGAATGTCTGTATAGGGTGAGTAAAGCCATACATTAGTGCAGCTTAAGAGAAAAAAATTACATTGATTGCATATCAGAATTATTACATTAACCATGTCTACATTATTATAATAAGAAATAATTTGCCTACTTGCTAAATAGAAATTTTATGTTCACACATACACCGCACCACTATCTTTAATGAAAGTTTTGGCATAGTTCTAGTTACCTTATGGAGAGTTTAACACAACATGTGAACATACCTCTGTTTTGGTTAATGTTTAGGGGGTTCATCAAGGTTGAGGGAGTTAAATGTGTGTGTGGGAAGGTGAAGTGGGGGCTGCAGGAAGGAGGTGGGAGAGAGAGGGGGTAAAAGTGTGTCCCTTCTGCAATTGGCTGTGGCTCTAAGTGTCTCATTATGCAGCTTTATTGTTCCTTTGTTATGCCAGCGGTATAAATACACCCCAGTGGCCCCAGAGGGTGACAGTTTAGACAGACTCACTCCTGTGGACAGGACTGATCATCAGAGCGAACAGAACAACTCGGAGAGAAGTGAGACTGTGGTGACACTACAGGGAATTGGAACAACTTGAAAGCAGAAAACTAGGAGGCATCTGCAGTATTTAAACTCAAGCTCCCAGCATTCACCTAGTATTTTTGGACGATTATTTTGATCTGTGTTTCTCTTTAACCTGCTTCAACTGAGATGGATTCCGACTCTGGCTCCACCTGCAGCCGCTCCTTATCCCCAGACCTGGTGGTGGACGACTCTCCCGGGAGCTTCTTCTCCAACAAGATGTTCCAACAATACTGCCAAGAAAACGGAGCAGACAGCGAGGCCGGCCAGGGCAGGACGGAGCGCTGCAGTGGGGGTGGTAAGGCCAAGACCAGGTCTGAGCTCAGCAACAACGAGGTGCAAGACCTGAGACTAAAGGTCAACAGTCGGGAGAGGAAAAGGATGCATGATCTGAACCAGGCGATGGACAGCCTGAGAGAAGTTATGCCCTATGCTCATGGACCTTCAGTCCGTAAACTGTCAAAAATCTCCACTTTGCTGTTGGCTCGCAACTACATCCTCATGCTTTCAAGCTCCTTGGATGAGATGAAGAAGTTGGTGGGGGATGTTTATGGAGGCAGTGCTGCCGTCCAGAGCCGCACTGCTGCTTCTCACCTCCCTCTGCATCCTCTGACCCAATCTATGCACTCTCTGGTGGCCAGCACTCCTTCAGCTCTCCAGCATCACTCACCTTCTTCAGCTACAGCCCTGCACTCCCCTCCATCCGCCAGCTTCCTGGGTTTTCACGCTCCAGTCCAGGGCCTTCTGAAGGACCCCCTCCACCTGGCCAGCTCTTACAGGCACTTCCCCGGCATGCCCTGCCCCTGCTCACTCTGCCAACCTTTGCCCACCACTACCTCCACATTACACAGCCTGGCTATGACCAAGTGAGCAGGACACTCTTAAAAAACTGACCTCTACTGTTTGGGTCATTGCAATGAACCAAGCAGCTCACAGAAGATTGTTAAAGGAACTGCTAAAATAATGGCTGGTGCCAGAGCTTGTACATACTGTGTATATATATATATATATCTTCTGCCGTGCAAACTGCTGCTATTTTTGATCAACTGTCTCTTCTGCATTGGTTATACAAGAATTGTATATAAATATTCTAAATACACGCAGGATTTTACCAGAGTAGCAAATATTGTAATTTATCTGATATTTGTGGTGATGAAACATTGTCAGAAATGGAACTGGTGTATCCTATTGTGCAGGATTTCTATTTTTCCTAAATTAAAATTTTTTCATAATAAAAACTCTTGCTTGCAATCTTATTTTCATGAATATTTAAATTGATATACTATTTTGCAGTTTTTGTATTTGTGGTACATTATCTTTATCTGAACAGAAGGGGTTTTGTTGTGGCTTTGGAAGGACAGGAGGGCAGTGTAAAAATGGATATCTAGTAAAGGGTGTCACTGGTTGCTAACCAGCTTTGGGCAGACTAACCTCTAAAGGGCTAAAGAGGGACAGAAGGACGGCGAGACAATACGCCAGCACAGAGGCTGAATGTGGTGTTCTTGAGCCAGGGGACCATCCATCTTCACCTCAACAGGGAGTAGGAGATGAAAGGACAACACAGGCGCCAGGAAGGCGCGTCACTATTGTTTGACTCAGGCGAGGGACATAGCCATGTCCTTAGCTCGAGGCCAACGATTTGTCTCTGTCTCATAAGAACATGGATATGGGCACACAAAGGAAAAATTTAAAGCAGAAGACATGATCATTCTCAAAACGTTTCAAGGCACACATGATTGACTTCTTTAAATATGTCAATGTACATTTAACACACATTTGCAATCAAATATTGCATTTGTGTTAAAAAATCAAGTGCTAGCTGATTCATAACAATGATTAATCCACTAAACCACAAACTATTATACACACTGATTGCCATGAACATGATTTAGTCAAACAACACGACAATGGCCGGCCTTCACTTAGCAACAAATCAAGCGTGTAAAATACATGCTTATCCTCCCACGGCTGACAGATGAGTTGGAGATCAGGGGGAAAATAAAGAGATGTAACTCATTCTCACCCACCTCCCTCCTACCCCACCTCCTCCTCCTAAGAGCCCTGAATAGGTTCGAACAATAGCCATGCGTGGGACACAAAGGCCGGGAGAGTCCAAGCTCTCGTGCCTGAGACACAGACCCCCTCCATTCAATCTACATTTCATCATGGTAACAAGCGCTGTCGGGCCAAAAGGCCTGACACCCTCACTGGCCACAAAGGCGGTTAGCTCTAATATATGAGGCTATTGACACTGAAAAGAGCCCCTGTCAGTACTCAGGATTGTCAGCTGTGGGATGTCTCAGTGGGGGGAGGCAGCTGCCAGGCAAACCAAGCGACAGAGCTTCTGTCGTGGGGGCCTGTGTTGCAGCATCACCTGGTCCCTGGTCCCTTGACACAGAGACCCCAGGTCCTCCCACAAGGCCCCCCTTTTACTTGGGCACAGGTGGGAATGGGAAGTGGAACACATTGTGGAGATTAGTGGGGATCGGCCTCCCTTTGCTCTAGGTAGATAATTAGAGACACTGACTTGTGCAAAGCTGGTGTTTCCTGATGATCAGCAGCAGATGGTGTTAACTCACGGTGTGGCATCAGCAGTCTAGAGCATGTGTGTGTGTGTTATCTGTGTGGTGTGTAATGGATATGCTTCTTAAATCATACAATATGGACAGGTCCTCTGTGTGCCATTATGGTCAGCCTCTGCTGTCATCATGGTGCTCTTTAGCATACGCTAACCAGCAGTGTCAGCTCTGGTTTAAGTCATAATGGTGTGCACAATTACCTCTGAAAATTAAACACAGTGATACTGAAAAGGATTATTTTAGCAAGGGGGGAGGGAATATTCACATCATTTATTTACTAAGTAATACTACAATCTAAAAATTCAAATAAATTCAAAATCCTACTCATGTTAAAGTACAGAAGTAAAAAAATGTCAAAGTACTTATTTTGCCAAAGGACCCTTTTCATAGTGCCATATATGTTTAGCCCTGGTTTATTCATTTGTGACTTACATTGTTGTTGTAGTTGGCCTGGTTGGAGGTTGACTGTAAATCTACAACAGCTCCATTTCTGTTGATAATTGAAACATTGAAGGTCCCATGGCAAGAACATTTCACTTTATAAGTTTTTTTTTTTAACATTAATATGAGTTGCCCCAGTCTGCCTATGGTCCCCCAGTGGCTAAAAGGTGTAAACCAAGCCCTGGGTATCCTGCTCTGCCTTTGAGAAAATGAAAGCTCAGATGGGCCGATCTAGAATCTTGCCCCTTATGAGGTCATAAGTGGCAAGGTTACTATGAAAACAAGGTTACTATGAAAACAAAGTTAAAGAAGTTCACTTGCACTGAAAACAGGTTGAAATATACAATAGTGGCAGATCAATCAAACAAGAAAAAAGTACAATATCTGCCTCTAAAATATACTGTATGTAGGGAAGTAGAAGTATGAAGTAGCATACGATGGAAGGGCAAAAACCTTAAACTGTACATGTTTAAGTACAATACTTGAGTAAATGTAGTTAGTTATTCCATATTAACCATAATGGATAGAAGAAATTCAATAGATTCTTATAGCAAGGAGAGTTACAGTTCATACACAACCATACTATATTTTCTTCAAAAACAACTACACGTCAGATTAATCTAAAATCTGAGATAAAATAGTACAAATTGAATCTACTCAATTGTTTATCAACTGAAGAATAAGAAGCAAAAATCAACTTCATAAAGATTTTACCAACACAAGGTGTTGATGATACTACACATTTACCCTTTTGTGCATTAAAATGCAAACACCGTACGATGTAGACAGATGGATAAGTTAACTGCTTCAGATACTGATCAATAGAGGAGTACTTGTCCCAACTTGGCTCAGCACAACCTGCACTGACAGAGTTAATTAGGGGACTGAAAGACCCAATTAAGGGGATTGAGGGGTTGGACACAGGAGACATATTGAGGAACATACGCACACATTGTGCAGCGTCTGGATAAGGGGGAACTTCAATTAAGGGAGAACACACTTCCAGAGGCTTGTTGCCTGTTCTTTTTCATTTTGTGCTTAGTAAAGCCAACAGCACCCTTTTCACCCATAATACTAATGAGGGGATTGCACAGCTGCTGGGGGTCAACACGCATATGCAATACGGTGTGCACATACGCTCACATGCACATCCACAGATGTACTGAAATCAGGAGATTGATGAGGGCTGGGATTCAGGTTGGAATTGCTCAACAATAATTAGCCAACATAAAGGCTCAAGAAGGAGATGTTTGGTCTGGATTCATTTGTTTGGTTCTGTTTGCAGCGTATTGGTTAAATCGTTAGACTCACTCATAGAAACATTGTGCTGCTGTCCTCTTTTGTTTTGATGCACTTCTGCCAACTGTGTGATGGTAACTCTAACCTGCATTTACTTACATGTTGATGACTTTTCAAACTGTTCTCCTTGTGCAGTTTTGTTCATTTCATAATATTTTCAATCTAGTTCCTAGACAGATATGTTTCTGTTGGGTCTGGCATAGATATGCAGAAAATCTTCTGACCTTATAACAGTATGAAGTCACATGCAAAGGCTGGTCAGCTCTTGTTTCTAACAATACATAAACACAATAGACACAATGTTTTTTTAAGCCAGGGACCCCTTACCTGGAAGACAGATGGAGCAGGGACCCCTACTACATATATTGTATAAAATGAAGATGCTTAATAAACTGGGCCTACAATAAGGTGCAGGGTAGCCTAAAGCCTTCATACATATACAGTTTTTGCATAGAATACTAAGCTTTTCAAATAGCCTAATAATTTTCGGCATGATTTTATAATCCTGTTTTAATGTTAACATGTAGCACAGTGAATCCTTAGGAGGAACTGGGTATGTGGATGGCTTTAGTGACTACCTTACCTATAGGCCAGTTAGCAGTGGGGGTTTGTTTGTTAAAAATATGCTGGATTCATGTTAAGAATAAAAAAAAAAAAAATGTCACTTTCAAAAAAATAATAATTTGGAAACCTTGAGGACCGCAAGGGGCCCTGGACCCTCTGTTGAAGAGCCCTGAACAACTGAAAGTCCTCTCATTCTTTTAGTAAGTCCATGGGGACAGTTCAAAGCTAAACTGATTGGATTTTGGTTATCGGATTGGATCAAATCTTAAATAAAATAGGTTGTTCAAAAGGGAAAGAAGGAATCTGAAATCAGATTAGATTACGGAATCCAATCCTAGTTTTAATCTGGATCAAACCTTCAGTTTGTTTTGTTCAAAACTTGTCAGTATGATTTGGATAACTTTGATAAAAAAATAAATAAATAAAAAAAACAGAATTATCCTGATCCCAACAGGGGGTAGGATTTGAAGGTGGATTCCAGGAAGAAAATGTAGTAAAACTTTAAAATTGGTTAAATAATACATTTGTATCATTTAGTGTACACTTTTATTTATATTTTGCACTTGACTTGTGTAACCGTTTTAACAGTGATAAAGTAGATAAAGTAGACATAGGCTACCAATTAAGCTATTCAGTATAGTAAAGTAAAAATGAAATACAAATAAAAATGATCGTGTCCCCATGAAACAATCCCCCAAACAGATTTAAATAACAAACAAAAATAATATATTCTTTTTTTCTGTCGTTCATCACCGTATATTAATTTCAAAGAAACAATCATCGGAGATGAGCCTGTCAAAAATAAGTTCTCGTCTCTAACTAACTATTGGATTTTTAGCCTTTTTTTTTAAAGACGTTTTCAAAATATCCACAATGTATTTGGAAGTGGATGTTTATGTATTTTTTGTTTTGTCTCAAAATACAGTGACCCCATGCTGGTTTTTCTACCTGTTCTTTACATAACTGGTAGCCCACATTGTGATATGTTGTCTTGAGCTGAGCTACTATACAAACTATCTCTATACGAGCACTGGTGATCCGGATTTGGTAATTAAAAACTGTATTTGGATCAAGGTGATCCAGTCCAATGTTGCTTTGAAAAACCGACAAAAAAAGTATCCTGATCCTGAATAGCAAAAAGTGGGATTTCCAAATCCGGATAATTTTGATCCAGATTAAATGTTTTCAACAACTGGCCCAAAGTGATTAAAAAACTATCCTTTCCCACTCAGTCTTTAGCGTTGCCGTCCAATTTGGTCCTCTGCAGCCACCATAGTTAGCTCAAAGATTGCAACGCATATGCTGGTTATAAACTGTACAAAAATAATAACAATATAATAGTAATAATTTAAAACGGTGATTTCTCACCGTATATGTGAATATGATTATCTGTATATCTCCGGAAGGAAGTCACATTGCATTAGGTGTGTATTTTTTTAAAGTCACGTAACTGGGTTAGAGTTCAGTAAATACTGATGATGTCATCGTCTGAAGATGGCTGAAGGGTGAGAGTGAACTCGCAAATTACTTTTTGTTTTAAAATGAACGGTTATATAGCAGAGAGCACCGAAATCGTGTGGATATTGTGTTCCGTATTGTGTTATGTGTCGTCAAAGATTTGGTATAGTTACTTTGTTTAAACGCTGTACTTTACAGCTCACGGAATCAGTTCAGGAAGTGCATCTGTTTACCAAAACATAGCCTAGCTAGCGTTAGCATAGCCTGTTTAGCTGTGGTGTAGAGCAGCTCAAATCACGCAGTAACGAATAGTGGACTGTATATATCCTTCATTTTGGTAACTAGCAATTTATTAAGCCTTACAAATTGCATTAATGGCTTTATTTTGAGTAATTAGCTTGCATGGCAGTGATAGCTGACGTTAGCTAACTCGTTTAGCTTGCCAGGCTGTGTATGTGTAAGTTAGCTAGCTAACGTTAGAGAGAGAGCTTGAGAAAGACAACAGCTGACAGTCTGTCTTGCTGTATTGACAAAGCATGATAAGCATTTGATAAATGTACAAGGGTCGTGCAGTTGTGGTGTTATGGAAATATCTTCTCAGCTTTTTTAAAACGTAGCTCATTTCTAAATGTATGTATGTTTACAGAGAAGGCTGGTGGGGAGGCTGGCTTCAGCAAAGCTTCCAGGCCGTCAAAGATAAGGTAATCCACACCATGGACAGTAGTACTTCTTACTGTATCATTAGTAGTTGCTCAGCCTTTACAATGTTTGTCAGATGTTGCCGTGAGGAATATTTCAATGCCAACCGCAACTCCACAAAAGCTGGCCAGCAGTTACACAGTTTAATGTCCAAAGGTTGTTGCCATTGTGGTTGCATGATTTTGGAACCTTTACCTCTATCAATAAAAAAACTAAATGCATAGCATTATTCAGGTAAACAAGTGAAACCTGTCCCAGTTACCTATTTACAAGTTACAATCAATGAAGTTACAGCTGTTAAATTCTCAGAACATCTCTTTTTGAAAGAAAGTTTGGCTTTGATGTTCCAGGAAGAAAATTCTAGAACAAGTGTGAGGCTGATTCATTTACATTTCTTGAAGGTTGTTGAACTACTGAAAGTGACTTAATTTTCTAAATTTACCAGGCTGTTCTCTGTTATATTATTTGCCTTTACCCACTTTTACATTACATTATATCAACATTACTGATGATTATTTATCAAAAAGTCTCATTGTGTGACTATTTTGAGAAAGCACCAATAATCAACACTACAATATTGTCTCAATATCAAAGTATTTTTTTCCCAAATTGCTCAGCACTAGTATGACATGTTTTCTATAAATTGTTGCTGTGAGCGGCATTGAACTCTATTTTTTGCGTTATTTAAATGTAATGTTTTTTCGTACATACACTCTCATCTGAAACAACAGGAGCTTGCTAATGGAGATGATAACATATCTGGATGTAGGGCTGGGCAATATATCAATGTTACATTGATATCATGATGTATATATTGTCTTCGATTTTGGATATTGTAATATCGTGCTATGACATAAGTGTTATCTTTTCCTGGTTTTAAAGGCTGCATTGCAGTAAATTGGTGTGATTTTCTGAACTTAAAAGACTTTTATAGCTGTTCTATTATTTGCCTTTTCCCCACTTAGTCATTATATTCACATTACTGAAGATTATTTATCTTAAATTTAAGTGTGAAGATATTTTGTCAAAGCATCAGTTGTCAACGCTACAGTATCGCCACAATATTGTTATTGAGGTATTTTGTTAAGAATATCATGATATCTGATTTTCCCCATATCACCCAGCCCTATCTGGATGTTAATTATTTGACTCTCTTCTTTGCAGTCATCTGAGGCCTTAGAATTCATAAAGCGAGACCTGACAGAGTTCTCCACTGTGGTGCAACATGACACAACCTGCTCACTTGTGGCTACAGCAACTGCTGTCAGAAACAAGCTTGCGGTAAGTTGCAGCCTTCACCTTGTTCGTTTTTTTTTATCTAAGTATGTCTTGACAGTTAGGTGAAATGGCTGTTGAATGTGTGTTCAGTAGACCCGTGTCATACACATGTGCTCAGTATGATTTAATAATTATTTGCTAAATACCAAATCTAACCTGTCTATTTATACTGATTCCCAGGTGGAAGGTTCCTCTGAGACCTCAGAAAAGGTAAAGAAGAGCCTTTCTAGTTTCTTAGGGGTGATAACGGACACGTTTGCTCCACCCCCAGATAAAACCATCGACTGTGATGTAATCACTTTGGTGGCAACGCCAACAGGAACTACAGAGATCTACGACAGTTCTAAGGTGGGCAACAATTCTACATGTACATTTAGTTGAAAAGTGGACTTTGGAGTTACCTGTTAATAAGACTGGTTGTCTGTATCACAAAAAATTGAGAAAACAGCTGAACTAGGAATGATCTTTGTGCTGGTGTTTTTTTGAATGAAAAATTTAACTTTTTGGTTTTTGATCTCCTTGAAAATATTGAACAAAGTGTTGATTCATTCAGGATGTTTTGCCAAAAGAGGCTACTGGTCTGTGAAAGTGAGCACATGTTGTGCATGTGGAAACAAAGTAACTACAACTAAGCATTTGTTTGCCCTGCAGGCACGTCTCTACAGTTTGCAAGCTGACCCTGCTACATACTGCAACGAGCCTGATGGTAAGACACATAGTGAAGTAGCGCAATGCCACCACCAGAATGTTACAGTGAGGGGAAAAAGTATTTGATCCCCTGCTGAATTTTTTTTTTATTTTTTTTTATTTGGTTGTTGTTGTACCATTTGCCCACCGACAAAGAAAAGATCTTCTCCAAGTCATTGTTTCGAGGCTGACATTTTGCAACTCAAACCTTCAGCTCCCTCCACAGATTTTCTATGGGATTAAGGTCTGGCCGTATGTTTTGGGTCATTGTCATGCTGAAATACCCATCCACAACCCATTTTCAATGCCGTGGCTTAGGGAAGGAGGTTCTCACCTAAGATTTGACGGTACATGGCCCTGTCCATTGTCCCTTTGATGCGGTGAAGTTGTCCTGTCCCCTTAGCAGAAAAACACCCCCCAAAGCATAATGTTTCCACCTCCATGTTTGACGGTGGGGATGGTGTTCTTGGGGTCATAGGAAGCATTCCTCCTCCCCTCCTCCAAACACGGCGAGTTGAGTTGATGCTAAAGAGCTCCATTTTGTTCTCATCTGACCACAACACTTTCACCGAGTTGTCCTCTGAATCATTCAGATTTTCATTGGCAAACTTCAGACGGGCATGTATATGTGCTTTCTTGGGGGACCTTGCAGGTGCTGCAGGATTTCAGTCCTTTACGGCGTAGTGTGTTACCAATTGTTTTCTTGGTGACTATGGTCCCAGCTGCCTTCATTGACAAGATGCTCCCGTGTAGTTCTGGGCGGATTCCTCACCGTTCTCATGATCATTGCAACTCCACGAGGTGAGATCTTGCATGGAGCCCCAGGCCGAGGGAGATTGACAGTTCTTTTGTTTCTTCCATTTGCAAATATTCGCACCAACTGTTGTCACCTTCTCACCAAGCTGCTTGGCAGTGATCTTTTACCCCATTCCAGACTTGTGTAGGTCTACAATCCTTAGAGAGCTCTTTGGTCTTGGCTATGGTGGAGAGTTTGGAATATGATTGATTGTTTGATTGCTTCTGTGGACAGGTGTCTTTTATACAGGTAACAAGCTGAGATTAGTGTCTTTTATACAGGTAACAAACTAAGATTAGGAGTGTGCGCCTAGAAATCCAGAAATCTTTCTGATTGAGAGGGGGTCAAATACTTATTTCCCTCATTAAAATGCAAATCAATTTATAACATTTTTGATATTGATATTTGATTTTTGTTATTCTGTCTCTCACTGTTCAAATAAATCTACCATTAAAATTATAGACTGATCATTTCTTTGTCAGTGGGCAAACTTAGAAAATCAGTTACAAAATTTTACCTCACTCTAGATTAGTTATATTGTGTTTGAAGTAAGGCATTCTTTAATTTGTTGTATTTCTGACTGAATTTAGGTGTTCACAATTTACAGTATGCTAGTTCTTAAGATTACTTACTCTCTATACTACGCATCTGTTTTTGTTCTTCCTTTTGCTGCTGTGACACATAAATGTTGCTGGATCATATATATTATATTATTTGCCTTGTCATTTTTGTTTTGTGTTGCCAGGATTTGAATGCCAATGAGTTATAGAATTATTAGTCAGTGCTGAATAATTAGTTTACTGGATAGTTGTGGCTTGTGTGCTGACCCACTATCTAATTCAAAATGGGATAATTGTAACATGGCTGGCACAACACTTGCCTTCCTAATATTTGCTGATGATCATTGGTATCTTTTGAGTGTATTTTAATGAAAAGTTATTTGTGTCTAGGTCCCCCAGAGCAGTTTGACAACTGGTTGTCCAGCTTCAGTTTGGACGATAAGAAAGGAGAAATCTCCGAGCTTTTGGTCAACAGTCCCTCTATCCGAGCCCTTTACACCAAAATGGTACGTGTTGATGCTTTTATTAACACTTAATGTTACGCAGCCCAGCATCCAGTTTTGTTTTAAACTAATAAATTGCATTACATGAAATTTGTTAGGCAGATTCCTTTATCCAAAGCGATCTACAATAAGTGTTTTCATGTGCAAAAAAAACAAGATGTCATATAATTGTAAGTGCAATAAACCAGATGAGGATGAGGTTGTTTTTTTATTTTTATTCACAGGTGCCAGTGGCAGTTGCACATTCAGAATTCTGGCAGAGGTATTTCTACAGAGTCTTCCAGTTGGACCAGGTAATCATGTTATTTTATGTAGTGTATCCTAAAATGCAAACTATCCTCAAGATGTATTTCCCATAAACTCGATTCAGTTCACTAAGTTGTTTTGGGTGCCACCTGCTGGCAGAAACATGAATGAAGTCCTCAGTCACTGCCAGCGGGTCAGTGCCTGTAAAAAGCACTGCTTATATAATCTTAGAGCACTTTTAATTTATTACTTTTATTTAAATAATACAGAGACATTGTGATATGTATACAGTATATGTATATATGATTTTGTGTGTGTGTGTGTGTGTGTGTATATATATATATATATATATATATATATATATATATATATATATATATATATATATATATATATATATATATATATATATATATATATATATATATATATATATATATATATATTCTCTTCAATGAAGAGAAGGGAGATCATTGCAGCACTTGGGAGCGCTTTAAAATGTATTTTATACAGTCTATGTTTAAAACTCACGGAAGAAAGCAGTAGTGTTTGTGATGCAGTCGGCTCGTAGAATTGAATAAATACAAAGTACTCGTAACTTATTTAAAAATTAAATTGGGAACAGGGTGAATTGAGATTGCGATTTTATAACGATTAATGGTGCAGGCCGCCCGCTCTAACTGATACATCTGGGCGCCCACAATATATTTGGGCAGCAGAACCTTTTCAAAATATAAAATACCAGAAAAATTGTATGTCCAGAATAAACTAATGAAATCTAGACAGGTGTGTGTGTGTGTGTGTGTGTGTGTGTGTGTGTGTGTGTGTGTGTGTGTGTGTGTGTGTGTGTGTGTGTGTGTGTGTGTGTGTGTGTGTGTGTGTGTGTTTACGTTTACAAGGCAAACCAACGTAAACATAATCTTAGCTGCCTTTACATCTTATGCAAGAAAAATAACAGATATGCATTACCCAAGGAAAGTTGCTAAAAAATGTAACGATAAACCTTTTTTTTTTTTTTTTATTATTATTATTTTAGGAGGAGGCAAGGAGAGTGGCATTGAAGCAAAGGGCAGAGCAGACTACACACACAGAGACCCTGGGCTGGGAGGAGGAGGAAGAGGGTATGCTATTTTTAGTTTTACTTTTCAAATACACAGACTCCCCCGTAAAACCCTGTTACTTACATTGCCTCTCTGGTGTTTGTGCTGTTGCTGCCAGATGACTTCCTTGGCGCCACGTCATCATCTCAACTCAACTTCACACCCCCATTAGACTACAGCTCAACCCAGCTGCCCACGACCTCTACAGCTCCCACAGGAACGCCTCGGCTGAGCCCCGTCCTGTCTCCCAGCGAGGAGCGTGACGCCACCCTCTCAGTCAGCAGCGACAGCGTCAGCCTGCCAACGCAGGTGGAAGTGCGGCCCAAGCCCGTTGTCACGGAGCTGGCCAAGAAACTGACAGAAGCTAGCTTGGGAGATGTTGCGGACAAGACACAAGAAGAGCAGAGGCCTGGGAAGGGTAACTACAATCTATCAGCTGCCCCTGGAAAGAGTGACTTACCTGTTGAGGCTCAAGTGGAAGCTGTAACCCCGCCAGAGGTCACTGTTGATGGGGCATCAGCGAGGGCTTCTGCCCCCCCCTCTAAACCAGAAGCGGCAAAAGAGGAGGGTCCGCAGGACCTGAGAGTGTTCGAGCTTAACTCCGACAGCGGGAAATCTACGCCCTCTAACAATGGCAAGAAAGGTACGATGACTTGAGGATGTTTTTTTTAGTTGACAGTGACTGTTCCAGTTTGTGAGTATAAATTCTAACAGGATTAGGTTCAGTGATGTGCTTATGAGTTTTCCACTAAATAGGCTTAGAAGAAGCAGCAGAGTTGAGGTCCAAATTTGTCTTTCCGTCTCCAGGGTCCAGTACCGATGTGAGTGAGGACTGGGAGAAAGACTTTGACCTGGACATGACGGAAGAAGAAGTCCAAATGGCTCTCTCTAAAATAGAAGCTTCTGGAGAGGTTAGTGTTGTCACATTTACCAGAATGTTAAATTAAAATGTCAAACATTTAGAATGTTTTCCTAACCCCTTTTTTTCCTTTTCTGTTTTGTTTGTTTACCAGATGGACGAAGACTGGGAGAACTGGGACTGAGAGCCACTGCAACACAAACTCTGTCCCACCATTAAAGCTAGTTCTCGGCAGACGAACCATGCTTAACGTGTTTTAACTCTTTGTCCACACTGTCACCATGTCATGAATGTCAGTAGGGGATTTTCCGGCGGGTTTGGACCATATTGGTAAACCTGTTGAAAAGAGCAACAGGATGACCAAGGCAATAAGAATGATGCTGCTCCGTCAGTTTAGTGCAGATAGGCCGCTAGCGAGGGTAGTGACTCAGGTCTTGGCTATTTCTTCAAATAACTTCTGGCTTTAGAGAACATATGACACTAGTCACTACCTTTTTCTTATTATTTTTTTTAAGGCTTAAGGACACGCAGTGACAAGTCAGAATGTGAAAGGTATCACCGCAGTAGGGGAGGGCGGTTTCCCTTTTTTCTTTATGCCATTAAATACATTGCGTATGTTGCGAGTGCATTTCAAGTTGGGCAATGGCTCAACTGCAGGCTGCAAAATGGCCATAATGCTGCTTGTCACCTTTCTAAATTTGCAAGTTGAGTGATGATGTTCGATTGATTTACTTCTACCTGTGCCCCATTCTTTCTTTATCTTTCTTATGCAAGAGAATTTTCAAAATGAAAAAGAAATTGGCCTTCATTCATAGTGCACTTTTCATTTTGGATTCACTCCCAACTCTATAGACTATATATGGCCTTGTAAAACACACAGTAGTGTGATAATGTTATCCAAATGTTTTTGTTGTAAGTCAGTCATCTGAAACACAACCAGCTAATGTGTCATTATTAGTTCTTTACCCTCTCTCCGTCATATGTTATTCATTTGAATTTATGAGCTTGTTGCAGGCTGTAACGGTCGCTTCTATGAGTTGTTTGTCTTATTTGGGTAGAGGGAATTAGTTCATTCAGACTCGTTAAGAGAGATCATATTTGACTTAACAAATGAGAATTTAAACTGGTCTCTGTGTCAGGATTCAGGATTCTTTGGCTTGGAATTGAGGGTAGCATCCGTTGTGTATTTGTATAGGAGAATATTTTAAATTGGTGAAGTTTAAAGTTTTTCTGTCAGCTCTTGTTTGGAACAAAATGTCTCAGCAGGAAGTGTGCCAAGTAGACCAAGGAGCTACGTGAGCACACTTTTCCATGCTTTTCTGATTTCCTTTTCCATTATCTGTAATGTAACGTTCAAAAATAATCCTAGAGATTAATATTTATACAAAAATTATTGTATGTGTTTTGGATTGCATGTCTGTTCAATAATATGCAAAACATTGTGCAGATAGTTTCAGTTAAGTTGTAAGTATGTTTTTTTTGGATAATACATTGGCAGTTCTTTAGGATTTTTGTGTTCTGACAATGTTTTGCATGTCTTTAATTCTCTGCTGTGTATCCCCTTCAGATTCACACTTTGAACTAATCAAAGCTGTTCTCCACACATCTCCTTTCTTTTTTTTAAGTCAAGTATTTCACTATGTTTTTCAAATGGTCATTAAAAGAAATTCATGGCTAATATGCTTAGTGTTGTGCATTAAGATATAATCAAGGAAGGCTGTTTTGCTACTAAAGAAACAAAACTAGATAGGTCTGTTTAAACCAGAGCTATAAAAGCATTATTGTAATCATTTGGTCCATGTTGTATCTCATTTGTTTAATCCACTTGAGTCTTTTGCATTTCCTGTATAGTCAAAGAAAATGACTGTTGCAGGAAATGCAAAGGACATCACCACTCATACCAAAACTATTTACTCTTAACACCAATGGTTACTCATCAACTAAGTTGTTCATCTACTGTGTAGAAACAGCTATATTTGATGGAATTTCACAATAAAAAGTAAACACTTAAAAAAATTTCTCAAAGCTAGATTTGGTCAAAACTTTAATGTACCACTGAAATGCTAAACCTTAAAGTATTTACTCTTGGGAAATGCCTCTATAGAGGAGTTGTATTGCTAGCTGTGTCCCCTTACGGAACTATATTTGTGGGTGGGGATATTTCAGAGGAACAGTCAGTATGAGGAAAAAGAAATAAACACTATACAAAGAATTTAATGTGAATTAATCCACAGTGTGGGGTTTTCCTGGCTCTTTCGTGTATTGTGTATATACATTATATAGCTTATTCAGCTATATAGTCGACTGAATATCATTTTTAAATTCAAATCATTCATGTTTTCTGTCCAGTCCAGGGAATATCAATCAAATTGGTGTTGGGTTGTTTTGATAAGAAATCTCTATTTTATTCATAAATTGGTTAGTTTTTAAATCATGTTTTTCATTGTGCACTTATGGCAATAGCACTCAAAGTACTGTTTTTTTTTTTTTTTAACAAATGAGCTCTATGTATTTGGTGTTTTGCTAAGTGTTTCCAGTTTATAAAAGGATAATTTACACTGAATGAGATATTCAAACCTAAGCTCATACCATTAAATGGAAATAGTATATGGAATAGTATATTTATGGAAGCAGTGTCTGTCCATGTAAAAATGCCTGCAGTATAGAAATTGAGTCACCTGATGGCACTGTTGCTTAATTTTGGCGACCCCAGTCACAACCTGCCACTCCTTTTCTTTCAGCTGCAGCATCCATCTCACAGACATGGGTTAGCCACATTCTGACATACCGTTGTTCATCACCAGTCGCATTATTAATATCATTTTAGCTAATTTCTTTTTTTTTTGCACAAAATCTCTTAACCTGCTTTCGCCAGATGTCTCAAGAGAAGCAGCCAGCAGTCAGTGAAATGTTTATATGGTCTTTGTGGGGGCATCAGCTGGGCTGATGTAGGTCTTTGTGGAGGGACACCTGTACAGCGTACTGGCATTGTAACATGGATGCTGCCTGAAAAGATGGCCACTGTCTGTGTCTGTCTGGCTTTCTCTCTCTTTCTAGCCACACACAATACTGAGTGAGTATGGTGGGCGTGGTCATAGGGAGGCTTGATGAGTGACTGGGTGATGAAACAGACAAGGGGATAAATTACCATTAGTCTGTTGCACCAATGTCAAGACAAACTACAAGGAAAATATTGCATGAGACACCAATCCCCCTGTCAAATTCCCACAATTTAGGGACGAATAAACAACCTTGAACCTTGATCTTGTAAGTATGCTAATAGACATATTAAAAAATGATTGTCCATGGGCAACTCAGGCAAATTAAATTCATCATCTAAGGGCCATAAAGATATTACTGCTCTTTTGTTCTGAAACCAGCACCCTCTCACCCATGTGGTAATGGCTTGTGCATATGCTGCCCTAAGTGGACCCCAAATAACGCAGACCCCATATACATTACATTTTTTTATTACTCTGTTCCCACTCGAAGGTCTTAGTCAGCAGAAAGGCTGTAAAGGAATTTCCTGTTGAAGCCCATTGCTCCCTGGGCCTGGCTGTGCATGTGTGTGCGCTTTACATTACCTCCGGCTCTCACCAATGTCATCTACAGATCATTTCACAGTGGGCAGAAAATGGGGGGGCGGGGGGATGCCAATCAGACTGGGGGGGGGAGAAAAACTACTTCTCTCCTGAGGATCTATTCACCCCCACACCCCCTTCCCCTCGTAATCCGTCCTTGACTGAACACTTCCTGCTTCTCTTTCTGCCTCTTTGACTTTCTCTCACTGCTGTCCCGGTCCATGCTGTCTCAGAAGTAGTCACACTCATTTCCAGTTTATCTCAAACACACATGCAAATGCATACACACAGAGAGAGTCAGGATGAGGTCATTGTCTTGAGAGCGAGTATTATTCTCGGCACCCTAAAGGGAGAAACCCTGTAACCCCTCTGCCTTTCAATAAGCACAAAAGACTCCCTTTGAGGGAGGAGGCAGGCTCATATGGAATGTGTTACCAGGGTTTTCTATAACGACTTGCTTCCCAATGCACACTCATTTTGTGTGTGTGTGTGTGTGTGTGTGTGTGTTTGCATGCGCGCATCCCTGCATCTTTGGGCTGTTCTGCAAGGGGTGAATTAGCTCTGTGTATTTTATTCGGTTCGTTTGTTGTACGCATACATTGGTATACATATTGTGCGCCTATGAGCTGTTTATGTGTGCCCATAAGCTGTGTGCATGTTCTTTTTTTTGTGATTTTAGCTATACCTATTCTGGTGTGTATATCACTTTGGTCACCGTGGGTTGTTTTTAAATGTGCTTTATAAATAAATTTGACTTGACAAAAAATTGTGTGTGTGTGGAGTTCACTCACCTCACAGTTCATTTAGACAGTTAGTTATACTCTGATAGGAACTGACATCTATGTGTGAACTACATGTCCTACAATGAGAAAAAAGTGTTGATCCATCACTGCTAAGCCTTGTGGGGTGGAAAAAAAGAAAACAACTTCTAAAGGACTCTTGAGATGCCTCTGGATTTTTCCATGACAAACCATCGCCTTTCCCAATGTTGAGCGGTGGGAACAGGCCACTTTGTTTGTACAAAGCAGTGTCTGGGAGGAATGCGGGGTTTAGCCGGGGAGGGGATGGCTGGAGGAAAGTATGATAACTCCCACTCCATTCAGATTTATGGTCAAGACAGGCGGGGGGGCTCCTCTGGATGCATGTCAGGGGACTAGTAGAACACCGCCCCTCTACTCCGGGCCTGCCAAAGCAAATGTTTAGCCGAACAAACCCTCGCTATTCTTTACATCCTTCTCTGTCTTCCTATATTGTGTCTCTTTTTTGTGTGTCGTCATATGGAAAAGTGAGTAGTTTTTCTTCTGCAAAGCTTTGACATGGCACATTTGTGTTCATATTATAGTCTGCACCATTGTGTAAACAGGAGCTGCATTAGTATGTGGTTTTGAATTTGTCAAACACAGTTGGCCATGAAGAGGAGAGTCACAAAGGTCACAATGAAAAAAGTGTCAGGTTGGTACTAAGAGAGAGTTTGTTCGGGTTTAAAAAGTCTTGCATTTTAAATAGGTACTTTTTTGTAAAGGTTCTTTAGCTGTTTTGCAGAGAATTAGGTGAGACGATTGATACCACTCATGTTTGTAAAGGAAATATGAAACTACAGTCAGCAGCCAGTTATAGTCAAGGTATAGTCTGTGACATAACCCCCCCCCCCCAAACCAGAAGTTTAAAACAATTGAGATAAAGCGTGATAATAAGTTAACTTTAAGGCCACTCTAGGGGAATTTTGTAACCGTTGGACAGAGCTAAGCTGCTGTTAAATTTTTCACCTACAATAAAACCTCATGTAGCATGAGCTGGGTAACTCAAAAAAAGTATCCTTTCCAGATGACATTTTTGTCCTGAAGTGTGTCCCCTGCTTTTGCAACTGATTTAGCAGACAACGGTAACTAACAAACATGCAGCTTTTAGATTTCTGTATTTAAACTTTTGAAATACCATGTTTGCTTTAAATTGTTTAGCAGATTCCTGGACTTGATGTGTAATGTGTAAGTTATTTCAGAGTGGGGTAAAAAAGTTAAAAAAGAAAAAAAAAATCTTTGAAACCCACCTGTTCCCCAATGAACACAACAGACATAATTGCAAATACATCCCTCAGCCTGTGACTTAGCTGGGCTCATTTTGCCCTCTTTTGTAATTCTTCTGGCCCAACCATTTTTGCATGTCCTGTTCTCCTCCGCCCCTTCTCCCCTCCACCTCCTCCTCTTTTCATTACTGTCACATTCATTCATTTATACTCAGTCTTCTCCACTGCTTTCGGGACACCAGTGGACCCATTCATCTCTCTCCTTCTGTGTCTCTCTCTCCCTCCCACCCTGGTCTAATCAGAGGACCACACACTCCCTCATCTCATCTGATGTCTGGTAATTGAAGGTGAGATTGTTTTGGTGGTGGAGGTGAGGCTGAGCCGAGTTTGACTGTCTTCAGCCATGCAAATTAGACAGGGTAGTGAATCCAGCACCAGCTAGCTTGTTACATAAATCTGACTTGTAAATTGTAAAAAAACGGATACAGAATGTATCCTGGAGACAGGCAAAGTGTCTGGTGAGGTCTTCCGTTGGACTAAGTTTAGTTCAAAATAGAACAATGTCTCAAACTATTGCCAGTAATGTGATTTTTCTGCCCAGTTTTAATTTTTTTTAGGCTTACTGTTCTCCCTCATTAGTTTGTTAATGTGATTCTCTACTTTTTCTACTTTTAGGCCTTGTGCACAGCTTGGCTCTTGGGATGGCCATGTCAGTTGGTTGGTTGCTTGGTCCACTTCGTATCTCACTTGACTATTTCCTGGCTGGGACCAGCATTTTCCTGGAGTCCCTGCTGGTTGTCAAGCAACTGGTCTTGACCAAAAAGTCTGGCATTTTGTAATTTAGACCTTTTTTTTTTGTATGAATTAACCAAACGAGATAGAAGTAGTTAATTATTGAGCTTTAGATGTGCTGGTAGGCAGATTTTGTCACATTTGGACAGGTTTAAAATACACTTTAAAATGTTGCATTTTTCATTTAAAGCTCCCATGACATGGTGCTTTTTGGATGCTTTTATACAAGCCTTAGTGGTCCCCTTATACCATGTCTGAAGTCTCTTTCCAAAAATTCAGCCTTAGTGCAGCCCCTAGAGCCAGTCCCACAATGAGCTTTCCTTAGTATGCCGTTTCTGAGTCTGTAGCTATTGAGGAGAAGAGAAGGGGGGTGCAAGGTGGAGGGTGGGGGTGTGGCCTTGACAAACTACCACTTTGCTTGTTTGAAAGCCATGGTGTCTCTCTCTCTCTCTCTCTCTCTCATGGGTGGGCCAAATTCTCTGGGCGGGCAAGACAGAGAAAGGGAGATAACCTTGCTCCTTATGATAAGGAGCAAGATTTTAGATCGGCCCATCTGAGCTTTCATTTTCTCAAAGGGGGACCATAGGCAGGCTAGGAGGAACTCATATTATTGTTAAAAACCATCAAGTGAAATTTTCATGCCATGGGACCTTTAACAACTATGGATGAATTACTATGAAATTTGGTAATTTTTCCCTTTTGATGAATCCCAATCACTTTGGTGATTCCTAAACATTTCATCTACAGGTCACAATTTCAATGCATTCAATACTTTTGCAAGCTGGACTTTGTGTTCAGTGCTTATTAACAAATGTTAGCATGCCACAACATGCTAAATCAAGATGATGAACATAATTGACTGGGTTATAGGTGCATAGCACTGGTGATAGTGTGTGTGTAAAAGAGATTCTATAAAGTGTTTGCTTGTTTGTGTAAGAGGTAAAGGAAATAAGAAAGGCCTGTTTTAGGACCCTGGGCTAATCCTAATCCTAAACCTAGTCTGCAATTGTATCCAATATCAACACTTCTACTGAAAGTCATTTCTAAGTCTCTGCTGTCTGATGCTGGCACTGGTCAGCCAAACCTGCTGATCCTGGCGCGGCGGCTGGCGGCCCCTGGACAACTCTTCTGCGCCACTGTCCCAATCCAGGGGATCTGATTGACACTGGGAGTGTGCCATCTGCCCCTCTACAAGATTACACAGTGCACTGGGCCAAGAATTCCTCCAGCACAGCAGATTAAATATGAAATATAGGGCAGACATAGTTGTGCTGCTGCATGTCTAGATTTAGTGGTGCCATGTCGCTCCTCTATAAGCTTTTTTTCCAGGTGTGTGTCTAGATTAGGAATTTTCTTTATTTGTTTCATTCTGTGGTTTTTGTGTATCGTTATTGTACCAGAGATTGTTGTGAGTTTTTTATTATTGTTTTTTTCCCCATCTTTTGTGTGTTATTTGTGTGAATCGTACAGTGCAACACCTAACCCTTGTCTCGTCTCTTCTTTTTAAGTTTTAATGAATGCAGTCCAATTTGCACCTTTGCGCTGCTTGTTAGCCTAACTTGCTGGTGGTTGATTTATTCCAAAACAAAGGAAACTGTGAAAGATATAAAAAAAATGGAGAAAAAGAGAGCAAATCAACAAAAACCTGAGAGCAAGCAAGGATAACCACGTCTGAAAACCGTTACTATGGAAACTGTGTCTTTCTTTCCTCTCCTCTGGTCCATTTAGAGTCGCACAGTCGTGTAACAGTGTGTACAAATGAGCACACACCCCCTTCCCTGTATTCTTCCATACAGCCTTAGAGCGATAACTAAGAAATTGGATTTAAAAGAACCATTACTGGGAATCCTCTCAATGATGCCTTAAAGTTATTGTATAAGTTCAGTCAGGACACCCTGCCTTCGCATATCTCTGTCTCCTTTAGTGTCTTTCAATGGTCAACATCAGCCATTTCCATTGTATGCATGAGAGTCCTCATCAGGCTCCGAATGTGCCTGGAGAGGAACCATGGAGGAGGGGGTGTCATCTCTTGGCCAGACTTTCTTCACATAGCTTGAAACAATCCAGATCCACACAGCCGTGACCCTCACTTTCAGAAATCTACAGCTCTACACATGACTGCGGTCAAAGCAGTGTGTGTGTGCATGCTTTTTGTCAGTTAACATCTCATGCCGAGTGATTGTGCGTGTCTTCTCCGCTCAGATTTTCAATGTCAATTTGTTGCATCACATCCATACAAACAACGCCAAAGTTTCATCACTAAAGTATTTGATTTAGTTCTTTGTTTTCTGGCCACTGATGTGGTTCTTTCCACAGGCTGTATTAATGTGAATCATGTGTTTTTTTTTTTGTTTCTCCTTCACATTCTTTTCTTCACTTTCAGCCTGTACATTTTTTTCTGTCTCTTAGCCTCCACCCCCATAGTCTTTCTGTCCTCTCCAAACATCTGCCCTCCTCCCCCCTCCTCCCTCCTCCTCAGTAGCTCTGGCTCATTAGGCCTGGATGCCAAGCTGTTTTCACTGAGTGCCCATTTGTGGATTACTTACCAAGAAATCATGTGGCACAATTGAATTAGCAGTGGTTACAGAGGCTTCACTGACTGCTGAGGCATCTGCAGGATGCTCTTTTTAACCAACCAATGGCAGCCAAAACACCCATGATCCAAGCACACAAAGAGACCTTTCTACGTTGCCCTTGTTGCCCTCAAGGCTGCTATTGCGCTGGCTTTTTGTCTGGTAATGTTCTTCCCAGACAGGAGAATCTGATACGTGCATAAGAGAACTCTGCAGAGAGCCCAGAGAATATGTTATGGCAACTATTATTTTTATGGTAATACATTTTCAATTTTATACATTCAGTGATGAACCTCTGGTGTGTTTTAATGGCTCTTTTCTCCCACCCTCTGTTTTTTGTCTTTTCCTTTTTTCCTTGACAACACAGGATGTAGTGGTTGTTGACTGGCCTCTGTCTGTGGCTGAGCAGATGTTCAGTCTGAGGCAGGCATCTTCAATGTTTTTTAAGCCAAGGAGGACCCCCTAGGTGTCCCAGATGCCCTGTTGAAGATCCGTGGACTAAGGGATTTCAAAATAAAGATTTTGCATGCAGCTGTATATACTTGTATGTAACTAAAAACTCATGACTGCAAGACAAGTCTCTCAACCCTTTTTATATCCAGGTGGTTGTAAGATTTCTAGTACTCATCCCCAAAATATTTGCCTTTAGTTTATCAGGGGAGCAATGAACAAGCAGCAGCCAGTGAACACAAGCTGATATGGAGGTTGTTATCTCATTTGAGATGGCATTCGGTTTAATCCACACCCAATCTTGAAAACCTGTCCACTGTTTAAAAGCACAAAGCTTCACAATTCCAGGAGTGGATATAAAACATAACAATAACACATTTTTGTTTAAAAGTTGCAAAAAAAAAGTACTTCTCAGCCATTTTTACCAAAGTGATGGAACGACATTGCCATCCCTAGAACCATGCTGATGCTAGATGGAGAGAGACTTTTTATTACCTGGTCAATTCCCTTTTCAAAATGACAAATTTATATTCATAGTGCTGGTACTAAAATAAATACCAAGTCCTTTAAAGGTTAATGAAATAGCTCTTGCACTCTCCTGCTACCAGCACACTTCCTATCACTGGCTGCCATGGCAACACTGCCACCATTGATTTATGCTGCAGATAATTAGGAGCAAAGATGACAGAGCCCACAGGTGTGAACACAAACACACAAACACCTTAATACATGCACTCACACACATGCCTTTATACATGCACTCTCTCGCACACAGTGAGACAAAAACTCATTACAAAGTGGTTGTGCTTCCTCGATTTAATATCCCCTCCAATTTGGCAAGTCCAATCATTGTCTTTCATTCTCATTCAGACTGACAACTTGGCTGGCTCCCAGAACAAACACACACACACACACACACACACACACACACACACACACACACACACACACGCCTGCTTGAGCCCCTCCTCTGTTAGTTTGCAGAAACAAGCAATGTCCGTTTGTCATGGAGCCAGCACACAGAGGTTCTTCTTCTCCTCATCACCTGTCTGCAGACCACTGCAGCTTGCTAATCCTGATAGGAGGCTCCCGTCACCTCGAGGTCCCATTGAGAGTGTCAAACTAATCCAGGCAAATGGGTTTCATCAAGTGAAATGGAAAGGTAATGATACGTTTGGCACTCTGGGCCCCTGAATGTCTCCTACACTCTTTTTCTTCTTTCATTCTCCTTTACTTCTGCCTTGTTCTGAGAGGTTTTAGGTTCCAGCTGAGCAAGGGTGGGTGCTCTCTTTGACAAGTGCTTTATACTACCATACATTCATACTTGCGGTGTGCTCGTACAAGCGTGTACACACTCACATTAATGGGTTTAGGGCCGAGGAGCGCTGAGAAGCATCATCCTTCCACTTGACAACATACTCACCCCCCTTCTTTCCCAAAGGCCTTACTGCAGGGTCACTTAATAGACTCAAGTTACACACACACACACACACACACACACACACACACACACACACACACACACACACACACACACAGGTGACATCACCAGATGGATGATGGGGGCTACTCCAAGTTCTCTTTTATCCGACCAGGTTATCTTAAAAGTACACACACTCCTAATGCACCCCTACGGCCCACATACACACACACACACACACACACACACATTCATTCCCACGGCACCTCTCCCACCCTTTTACCACCCACTCCACAATGCTAAAACGTGCGAAACCCAAAGTCTGCAATCCCGACTGTTAAAATGATGGATGGCGGCTTAGAATGCGACCTTTTGTTTTGCATTTTCCTGTCACTCTCTTTCTCCATCCCCTTGCAGGCCTCCTGCATGTCTGATTGGATTTCGCTTGGTGGAAATGTTCAACAGTGAAACAAAAAAGGTTGACTGGAGGAAAGTGAGTATCTGCAATGATCACATTCTAGCATGCAGGTATTGTTTGCATGTGTGTGTTGTGTGTAGGGTGGAGACAACAGAAGACATTTTGAACTTGGTGGGTCATCCTCTACATCAGTGGTTCCCAATCTTTTTGGTCAGATATACCACACAGCTCTGTTAGCTCAAGAACCCTTTTATAGATACCATCCTTCATTTTAGACATGTGTTATCCAAATTTAAACAGAATAATTCAATAATACTAATACAATAATTGTTAAAGTATATTTTTCATACGTTTTTTTTTTAAATTCAGCTTGGTTCATTTGCATGCATATACTACTACTACTACTACTACTACTACTACTACTACTACTACTACTACTACTACCACTTGGAGTGGCAGAAGCTGCACATTTCAACCATTTATTCATCTGTTTCAACTTCTCTGGTGGCTTGCCTACTATTGTTCATACAGTCACAGAACGTTTGTTTGTGTTCAGTTGTAATTTATGACAATGTTTATATAATTCTTTCAATCAAATCATCATTTCTATTTTTAGCTACTCTACAATCTTTCCACGAACCCCTGACAACTGCAGAAGTACTTCTTTAGGACCAGTACACCTGGTGGGGAATCGCTGCTCCAAGTGAAACCACATTACATCCCAGATGGACTCCATAAGTATTGCTTATTTGCTGCATTAGAGGGTTAGGTGAGAGGGGATTGAACACACCCCTGTTTTCCAGATGTAAACATGAGCTGTAATATTTGTGTTGTATTTCACCAACAAGGTTGGAATTTCTCCATGTTCCCCTTGAAGCGGTGAGATTTTATGGAGGCAGATAAAGTCAGGGAGAAAAACGAAGAGTGATGGGAGCCATGGGCGTGTGAATTCTCCTCCCTACAAAGCCCTCACATACCAAAACCATCATATTCACACACATGACAGACACATTATCAGTCCTCCCACATGGGCACTTGCTCACAAACACGCCATCAATCACTCTCGAAATATCTCGGCATTCTGATTTACAACCTTTTTCCTTGTAGCGCACACACTTTCATCTCGCCTTGTGAGCCTTTCATAGGCGAGTTCAATAAGTGATAAACAAGTGAAGTGTAATCGTATTCACACCAATCAAATCCAAAACTCAATACTGAATCCATTTGAGAAGTGCTTTAAGCTGCAGTTCCTTTAATGACTGCTGACTCCCACAAAAACTATCACATCAATGTCAAAACCCCCATTTTGTGCTCCATTATAAAGCAGTAAGTTCTAAATGGAGATATGTTTAGGGATCTGTTTGTTTGTTTGATTGGTATGTCAGCCTCTCACACTAGCAGTTCCATTTAGAGTCTCCCTCTTTTGCTAAAATTATTATTGTCTGTTATTAATAAGTAACAAATATGGCAGAACCCCAAATCCAAGCTTTGTAGTTACTCCAGAACTTTTTATAAATCACAATTTATTTACTTGAAGATGTTTAAAAAAGTCATTATTTTCAACAGTCTTAATCCACCATGCAGCAAGAAAGTCCCAATCAGGGGCACAGGATGGGGAGAAAAGACCCTGAACAATTCAGGAATATGCCATGGAATAAACGTAGATACAGAGCTTCCACACTAAGATACCTAATTCAGAAAAGATCTGAATTAGTCCACACTGATAAACCTAAACAATAGGAACACAAACCGCTTAACCACTCCTTCTTCATCCTCATTCGGTCTGCAAACAATACAACTGTGCTCCATAGCCAACAGTAACATACAGCTGAGGTACATTGCTGAGTGGCTGCTGGTTAAAACCTCTTTGTTGTCCCCTCCTTATCTGTGATCCCCTATGCTGTATTTTAATGCACTATTTGTTCTCATTAACACATTCTTCTGTTATCAGACAACTAAACAAGCACAGAACAGCACTTTGACTGTGGGTCATAAATACTACCTTTTGTACAGGAGAGGAGACATGTAATGCTTCTGTGCTGATCCTGATCAAATTACTAAATTATGAATAATTTGTCCTACAAAACATAAATACAGGTTGATGAAAAGGTATTGACATTTACTGTAAAAGGGGTGATTACAAAGAAGGTTAGGGGAGACCTTTTTTTAAAAACTCTATATTGGGGTGAGAAAAAGCCGGCTTAGTGTGGACCTTAGGCCAAAACAAACACAGAAGGACGGATTTTCAGTTTTTTTTTTTTTTTTGGGGGGGTTTTCCCTTTATTATAGTGACAGTGTATAGACATAAAAGGGGGAGAAAGATAGGGGGATGACACACAGCAAAGGACTCAGCCAACATGGGGCGAACGCTCTTACTGGGTAAGCTAGAGGCTACCCCGGATTTTCAGGTTCGACTGGCCAGTTGTGAACATAGTCTAGTTTTCAGAGGGCCCAGAATTTCCCCCAGTCTCAGTCACTGACCTGTCACTCAAGTCCACCGCCTACACCTGCTAATGAACAGCCTTCCCCAGATGAAACTGCATCCTTCTTCCTTCAGCTTCACGTCCCCCCAAAATGTGCCTCAAACATCAAAGCAAAACTGCCCACTATCATGTCACATTCCACATATTATACCACAACACTCCCAGTCTAAAGAATAAAAGTATTCTTTTGTGAAGGCCTTGTAACCCTTTAATTACAAGGGCCTCACATCCCTGACCACTCGACACTCCAGAGTAAAGAGGGAGCGCTGTAGCTCCAACGCAGATTATCACAATAAACTTCCCCACCCCAAACTCTGGTCCCTGGCCAAGCCTCAGATATTTCATTTTTGTCCACAAGACAGTTTTCATTCCAGCCCTTCCCCCCTTTACTGCACCCCTTTTTTCCCCTCTATCTCCTCACTTACAAACCATCCATCCCCATGTGTACAGTACAGCATGCATAATGAAAACTTGGATTGTGAATCATCACAGATGTTTTGTTGGATGTCCACACTTTAGAGAATTGTGGTTGCATATAAGGTCCACTCCTCAACAGGCTTTACACATGGAAGTGTTTACATGTAGGGGAGAAAAAAAACAGTTCTTAGGGTCTGAGCCACTTGAGGCCACAGGATTGAATGTGGGATGTTGGAAAAAGCTGAATTTTTTCACACTCACACCAAAAATGATGGAATGATGTGCTCGTAAAACAAAGTTCCCCTCTGACCACATCCCACTTGCATGTGTTCTGCATTACCCCCCGCGCCCCACAACCCCCTTAATGTTTGTTCTCCCCTATTTTCACTTGCGCTATCCACCTGGTATGCGCTCATGCGTGACGACAAACCTAAGAAATGTATCTCTATTTGGCTTTCCATCACCGTTCATATCCCTCCTCCTCACCCTATGTCCCACCCCCCCACGACCACCACCACCAACAACAACACACACTGTCTGCAGAAATGGATGATGAAAAGAAGACTCTTATCTCCTGTCCTGCTCTCTGTCTCTGAATGAAAAGAGCTGTCCTCGTTGTGTTTTATGTGGTATGGGGAGCTTCCCTGGACTTATCTCTGCTATCTGGAATCCCCCCAGCAGGAGAGAAGCCCTTGAGCCGGGTGAAGACAGGAGTCCAGGCTAGGAGTCACATCAGCTGCTGTTACATTAACCAGCTGTCCACATGTTTCTCAACCCGTGTTTCTTCTCCCATGGAGCACATTCAGCCCATCTCACAACAGACTTGACTGAGCATGGCATTTTTCACTGGGAATCTCCATGATCGCATTACTGAACTGAGGTGGCAGGAATAGTGCAACTGATTAGCTCCGATGACCTTTAGTCTGTTTTCCAGCGCTGAAGAGAAAGTGTGTGTGATGTCCTCTATATACTCAAGGCTCTGTAGGACCCTGGGTACACGATTTCTCTTCACAAATCAGTCGATCAATGTGACCCCATTCATCCAGCCGCATCAGATGAAGTATGTTTATTTAACATGATTTTACTCAGGGCTGTTTACACAAAAAATAACAATGTGTCAGGGAGACTTGAGCCAAACTGTCTCATACTGTTAAATGTATTGTATTCCCAGCAGGGTCCCCACACCCTGGTCCTCGTTTAGCTTGCAGGCTGATATGCACAGCTGAGAATGGCGGGTTGGATAGTCCACGCAGAGTGCAGAAGGTGACTTGGATGGGTTTATCAACTGTGAGTAATGAGTCCTCTAAAATGTGCACATGGAGTCTCCCTTGCTGCAGATCAACCCCACCTTCAAACTCTCCATAATCCACTCCAAACTCCCTCAGTCCCTGATCTCTAAACACTGGCCTCTAACCAACCGTTCCCCTAAATCTAAATGGTCACACCCATGCATATCTATCTATCTATCTATCTATCTATCTATCTATCTATCTATCTATCTATCTATCTATCTATCTATCTATCTATCTATCTATCTATCTATCTATCTATCTATCTATCTATCTATCTATCTATCTATCTATCCATCTATCCATCTATCCATCTTATGTGATTCTTCTCCTCCCAGCCACAGCTGCCTTGGCCACAGCTTTTCTTTGCAGAGGAGGGAAGTAATTACACAATCCAACGAAAAATAAATAACACTTGGTTATAGCTGTCCACTGGGTTGGATTACACTGATTGGCCGGTGGGCGTGCTGCGGGCCACCTCTTTGACAATTTGTTATTCAATTTCTGGCCCGTTCTGCCTGCTAAAGGAGATGAAATACCATCTGCACCTTCTGTGTGATCTGGCTCTGATGTAGGGCACAAGCTGAAATCATTGTCTATGTGGGAAACAATAGACTCCATGTTAAGTTTAAAAGTCCCAAGGTAGACGGTCATTGCTGCCTTTTCTCTTTTTTACTGCAATCAGATGACACATCTGGACCTTTTTGGGTCTTATCGGCATTCCATTTCAGCATGAATGGGGCTATTACAGGAATGCTATGCTGAGACACCTAGTATCTCTAGAAATTACATTCATTCTGTGCCTCACAATTTACATCCAGGGCCAATGTTCAGTACACAGGATTTAATGCACCTTTTATGCAAAGTAGGGGAAAATAAGGGTGTGCAGGTTGAGTCTGTGGAGGCGCGCAGCATGTCAACATTCCAACCCTATGGCCAGATAAAAAAATTTGTTTCTGGACAATACTGCAAAATCCAGTATTATGTGTTTTTATGTCCAGTGCATTCTTCTAAAATTCTCTCCTTAGCAATAACTGTATATGGCAACGATGGCAGGAATAAGGTTAGAAAAAGATTACTTATTCTGAATTAGGTATCTAAATTCTGGTTAAGGTATGTTTAGGGTTGAGGTCAGGGAACAATCAGGGCTAGGGTTAATTACCTTACTGTAAAAGGTGTACTAACAGTCACGTATAAAACAGGTCCGTGACTCGATGTGAGTTCTGATCTTCTGCATGAAATTCTGACATGCTACATGCTTATTCATCCACCACCTCCAGCTCCACACCTTTGCTTTTCACTTTGCTACACATTATTTGTTTATGGACAGGGGGACAAATGTTTCCAAATTGGGCCTCTTATCCACATGATAAACGATAACATTAACATTAATGACAATACATGAATTTATCATGTACATACATATAACGTGTGTGGTCAGTGATATAAGTCAGTCAGTAAGTAGATTAATGTACTTGATCCCATTTAATGGTCAACCATAGACCTTTGCATAGGCACCCCAAGGTCATCTTTACTCTTTGACTCTTGTTGGCATTGAGAGGTGAGGAATCAATTTCTATGATACTGGGCTGAACTTTCAAGTGTTGTAGTTGCTTAACTCTAACTATATTTAAACTGAACATTACTGAACATTCACATCTAAACTGACTAATGTACTCACATCTAAACTGACTGACACCAGACACACAGGATCTTGCTACTGAGTAAGTGATTATAATATTACCTCAAAGCCTCTAAGACAGCTTATTGGTTTCTCCTGTCCATACTACTTTTTGTTTATAGACATCCCTGGTTTCACTCACTGTGTGCCTGAGGATAGAGTTGTTCAGATAATGGAAGTGACGTAACTTTAAGGGTGCACTTACAAGTTTTTGTTCCTCCAGGACGTGTAACCAAAAGCTGTCAGACATGCAGGCCCCATGTATTTTGCATATTAATACTTTGGAATTCTTTCTTTCTACAACATCAAAAAACATCCAGATCATTAATTGGCCTGACATGACAGAAACTGTAACCTGTCATTAGGTGTTTGCTGATTGGATCTAATTGTAATTTATGTCAAACAGAAGCTGAACAAATGCACAAAAACTTATTATGCTATTGCAGTACTTCCCTGTAACACTGATGCATGTGGCCGATGCAATTCCTATTGGAAATTGAATACCGGGATGCACATTTTTGGTCTTTACAGTGTGTCCAGTATTTTTATTTAAAGAAAGTATGTCTAGAGTACTATCTGTACATTCGGGTCTATATAGACATATTTACAGTGTTAATGTGTTTATGTGCATGTAAAGCAAAAACAGCTGTGACAGCTTTAGTGTGTTGGGGCGATTTAATCCTACTGTGCATATAATTAATATGGTGTTCCTTGACTCCCTGACTCGGAGCAAAGGGTCATATGGCATGGCTGGCCACTGTGGGCCCTGGAAGACACAGTTTCAAGTCAGAGGTGAAGCAGATCGGAGAACACGGGGGACTGTAATGAAATTGGTATAGTGGCCTTGCAACAATATCAATAACTGAAAGATATTAGCTTGAAAAGCAGGAGTGAGACTTTTCATGTCTCTGAGGAACATCCTGGCCACTTCTCCTGCCACACTGTGGCATTTGTGATTGACACTTATCAATGCTGCCATTTCCCTTGTGTCTAACTTATTGTAGTTGTCACTGCTCTCATACCAGAATAACTGGCTATCAGGAGATTTGAGGCTCATTGATGTGCCATCCATAGCCGCAGCTGTTTGCGTGGGTGCCCTGCTTTGACAGGTCCTGCCTCTGTTTAGCACACTGTGACTCACACATAGAATAGACATTTGACACCTGACCCAAGGGCTGGAGTGAAATGGTAGTGACATGCTGGTGTCTCTGCTGCTCCACTCTGGGCATCACGTTGTTCGCCCTTTACTGGCACTGCAGAAAACTCAGCTGTTAAAGAATTTTGTTTGGCACTATTGGACTCCACTTAGCAGAGATGAGTGTAAACAGTCTGTTTTTGAATTCTATCAGCCCAATACTTTTTTTACTATGAAGATTCGCTAAGTGGTTGTTGATTTTATCATCACTCTCCATCTGCGCCATAGCTGACTGATGAGTCCTCCTGCCAGATTGATTGTTATAAATATAGACACGTTTCATTCTGGGATAACAAGTTAACATGCTACAGAGACACACCAGAGCGTCACTACCATCTTCCTGCGGTTGCTCTTAGCAACATAATTTTTCTGAATGTCAGGAGAGTGAGAGATGGTGCTGGGTGTCTGATTATGACAGAGCGAACAGGCTACATGCCTAGAAACAATGCAAACAAAGTGTGTTGGTCATGTTGTTGTGTGTCATGCATCAATCGGTTTGATAATGTTGCCTTTTTTCAAGAGGCAGTTAGGTTTGCAGATGAATGGAAAGTTGAAATATGATACGTCATTTATCAATCGTTTGCTTTCTTTTTCTCCACGTAAATCTCTCTTGGGCCATTTCAATGCTTTGGTGCATTTCCCTTCATTGACTTGAGGATCAATGGAGTTCTTTTTGTTCTTCTGCACGACATAAATCATCTCATTAAGACATCTTTTGTTGCAAATGGCATCTCCTCCCTCTATCTGAAACTCATTCCTTCAATTTCTCTCTCTTTATCCCATTCTCCTCTGCAAGCAATCTAAAGCGCTCCTCTGGGATGCTGGCTCTGCTGTAATTGAAGAATAGATTAGGAGAAGATATTGTATCTAAAGGCAGCAGCGGGCCAGAAAGAGACAGCAAATTGAGAGACAAAGAGAGGAAGAGAATGAGAGAGAAAGAAAGACAGACAGAAGCAGAGGCAGGCAGAGATTGATGGCTGCAGAACTCCTGGTGTGGTAGGAAAAAGTGGATCAGATAAAGAAGAAAAGGTACACTAAGAGAAAGAGACAGTCACAGACACCAATAGATTCAGACAGTCTTTGTTAATGCCCCCCAGGGACAACGTTAGACCAGGGCCACTCAATTCTTCTTAGCCTTAAAGACTCTCTGTCAATCAGACATCATAGAGTTTCTCCTGGAGGGCCCTCTAGATACCTGGCCCAAGGCGGACAACATCACAAGCTCAGCATTCTCACACAGGGTTTAAGAATAACAACCGTAACGTAATTTGATGATAATGAGCAGATAAGACAAACTACCCGCTGCTTTGAAAAGCTAAATTTCCTAAAAATAAATTGCCAGACAGTTTTACAACAGAGATTGCTGTTGTGCTCTTTGACAAATGTCCAACTAATCTAGGCAACCCTGTCCCCTAAAAACTGCATTACCTGTTAAGTTAGCATGGGTGCACTCATTTGTTCAGGTGCATCAGTTTCGCCACCAGGCTCCCACTCAGACAACCACTACAATACATCAACCTGCACAGCTTGAAGTGCCTTGCTCTGTTTCTCCTCCTGCTGGCCCGTGAAGCGTGGCGTCCTGCTAAGTGCACCCGTCACTCTGTTGTATAGCTCTGTGTGTCTCTGACAGCTGGGACACATGAACAGTTGGAGAACTGGTCTTCTGGCCCCGTCCCATCGCACTGCAGCACCGCTTGGCTCCAAGATCATTGTCAGCGTCATTCTGAGGCAAAGACAAGAAGCTGTGGGATTGTACTGTAGAGCACCAGAAACACCAGCGGGTTGTCTGCTGTGGTCATAATGACATCAAACATTACACATGTTGCCATGTTGTGCTGTGACTGGAGCTGAGGTGGTACGAACATGCAAATGAACTCACTTTTTTTTAACCATTATGCCTTATATCCATATCCATTTATAGCATATCTTATAATATGCACTTGTGACACGATGCCGTAAATCTTGTATTGATATGCACAACACAAAATTTTCTCTGATATCACACATGCAAAGATGCACTTTCACTGTGAATGTGGCTCTACCTTCTCTCATACTGTGCACCGCCCTGTACTAACATCACCATAACATGATAACACAGCAGCCTCTTTCCTCCAATCTCAGTCTCTTTCCCTCTCTCGCCCTGTTTATCATGGAGAGGAGCTCCCACACCCCCAGGAACAGGTTTGATTGGAAAGTATCTAGCCCCCAGCAACCAATCCCCCAGCAGTACATACACACACACACACACACACACACACACACACACACACACACACACACACACACAAACCCTCACACAGGGTTTCCGTGGCAACTGTGGTGCAGGGGGTAGACAGAATGATTTGGTCTACAGAGCGCGCCAGACTATAGGTGATGAGAGGATGAGGCCTCCACCAGAGAGCCAGTAGAGGCGGGGATGAGTTTAGACTGTTTGATGTAAGAATACTCTCACAACAACCTGGGCATTTTAATGATGATTAAAGGACAAGTGAGTAAACAACCCAGACAGAAAATGTGTCTGTAAAGTTTTTAACTCACTTTGTGAATGTATATCTTTTAGCATCTCCCCTCCCCTTTTTATCAGGATTCTGTTAGCTTATCTCTGTCACAAACTGTGTTGTTGTTTCTTAAAGCATTGCTCTTCCTTCTCATTTTGACAGGCAATTTTAAAAATGGGGCTGTAATGGCCGACTATCTGGCTGTCTGGCTTGTTCTACTTGGAGCCGGATGTCACACAGCTTCCAAAAACTGGGCTTTTTGGAGATTACCGACTCTGTACCAGTTCTTTCTGGTTACTGGAATGGGATTAACTGCTGTTGCTGATGTGTGTGTGTGTGTGTGTGTGTGTGTGTGTGTGTGTGTGTGTGTGTGTGTGTGTGTGTGTGTGTGTGTGTGTGTGTGTGTGTGTGTGTGTGTGTGTGTGTGTGTTTTTCTGCCTATGTCTATGTATACAGGCACATATGTGCATGTGTGAAATAGTAGCGAGTTTAAAAGAGAGAGAGAGAAATATTGTTGGTTTGTTCGTTCCCAGCATCCTTTGTTGTCTGGCCTGATAAATGTGGCTTAGCCCAGAATCGTCTGTTTAATCTTGCCGCCATTTTATTGTCTGGTGTCTATGGCTCTTCTCTATCTCTCTCATGGCAGTCATACCGGCTTAACTGCACATGAATGGTTACCATAGCAACACCGGCAGAGGTTTATCAGTGGCCATGGCGACGGCTGATGCACTGAGATGGTGCTTGCCGTGGTTTTTGGATGCAGGGGTGTTGGGGGAGAAAGAGGAGACGGTGGGGAGAGAGAGAGTAAGATCTCACTTGATGAGTAAGATGGTTGAATGGTGCGTCATTCAAAACTCTTTTTCTCAATTTTCTTCCAATTCACAAGCACGCCAGTCTGTGCCTGGTCTGCTTGTGGTTTATTTCCAAACGACAGTGAGGACATGCATGCATGAGTGGAGGTGAATTTTTCTTACCCTGTTTTTTCTAAGAATGTCCTTCCTTGACTCTCACACACACACACACACACACATACGATATGTGTCTGTGACTGTGACTCAAATCTTTACTGAGGTGAGAATTCTCAAATCAATTTCTCGGCCATTTCACCTCAAATTGATTGGACTTTTTTTCTTTCACTCCTCCGCTGCAGCTACATTGTAATTTGAAAAAGCTTTTGGTGTAAATACTGCTATTGTTGGAGACGTAATCAAACATTCATGAGGAAGAGGGATCTATAGGGAGAAGCAGAGAATTTAGGTCATGGATGCGAGTCTGCGAGACTGCTGCTTCTCTGAGTACACCGATCTCTCTTTCTAAACCTCTCATTCACTCTGTATTCTCCTTTGTCTTCTCCCTCCTTTCCCTCTTTCCTCCGCTCCCTCGTCTCTACTCCCTCTTCTACACCTCCCTCCTCCTCTCCTCTCATTTGTATTCCTCTACTCCTTCTCCCCTCTCATCTTCTGCGCTCACATCTTCCCATCGCTCCACCTTCTTCCTTATGTTTTTCATTCCTAAATGCAATACTTTTTTCCCTTTTTGGAGTACAACTTAAATAAACACACAAATGTTTTTGAGGTGTTATCGCCCTCAATCTTAGTAAAGCCTAAAACATGTCTGCATTCACGTATAACCAGAGCAAACTGCATGCAGACAACTTAGCCAATAGCTCATAGTAATGACCCTCTTGACCATCATCAGTCAAGGAGAAGGTCATGTTGTCAGTGCTTTTACAACCATCACCAAGCCAACTGTGGCGCTCTAAGCAACACATTAGCAGAGGCTGACCTTGTGAGTGTGTTCACTGTGTCAGCGAGGACGAGAAAGCGAGAGAGAAATGCTCAAAAAAGAGGAAGCCAACTATGTGTCTACAGTTTGTTGTTTGTTACAACTATAACATCTTGTGTTTGTAATATTTAACATCATTGCCAGCTATAACATACTCGTCAAAGAAATCGCTAAGATCTAGGAACACTGCGACTTTGCTAAAACAAAGCAGAAAATCTAAAAATCCAGCTTTGGAGTCATTTTATGCAGTTCACTGAATCTGGCTAGACAGGGGTGATTTTTTTTTATATGATGTAATATTGATGTAATACTTCTGTTTTTAACATACACCATCCCATAAGCCTTCAACCTGCATCACCAGTTCGCCTCGACAGAATGAGTTAAGTCCATGGGTGAGTTGTGATATGCAGACAGGACTGTAGTAACAACATGACATACCGGGTGAAACACTGTAAAACTGTTAGAAAAAGAGACTGTTGGTGGATATCATAGATAACATTTTCATGGGAGCGGTAGATTTATGTAGACAAATTAATAATTGTTTAATTGTTTAAACAGCATGTGATGTAGAAGATAGTAGCATTTATCTTAGAATATGGATTGTAAACCCTAGCATATGACTGATGAAATAAATGCGGAGTGTTCGATGAGTAGATCGAGACTATCAGTATGGTAAATGTGAAGCTACAGCTAGCAACTGAATGGCTTAGCTTAGCATAAAAACTGGAAACATGGTAAAACATCTAGCCTGGCTCTGTAAAAAGTCTTTGGTGTCATTGTGAGGTTGCCAGGTAACCAGCAGAGACATTAAGACGTAATTGCTCCTGGCCTAGGAATAGTCTAATAGCACAAGATGTGTAACATATTAATTAATGAGCTTAAATCTTTAGTACATAATCATTTCATAATAATGAGAGCCTGTTACATTCAAGCCATTGCCAAATTAATTGATACAAAGCTAATTAAGACTATCAGCTCCACTAAACTCTCTTTTTATTTCTCATCCGGCAACTTTCATGTTTTTGTTTTTTGCAGAAAATCAAAGATAATTACCTTTCCTGAAGAATTCATCATGTTTTTTTAATACTCCTTGTACTCCTTGGCTACTAGCAACTGTGTGGAGGAGGGGTGGGGGTGGTGCGCAATCATGGAAGGCTTGTATCATGTGGATGCAGTTTAGTTGTTATTACTTAGAATTCAACATGTGGGAGGAGAGAAACTACGCACTATATCTTAAAGAAGTACTGATAGACAGATTTTGTTTCCTTTGGACAGATCCAGGCTAACTGAGAGCACGGATTATAAATCCGTGCGTACAGTTTATAAAACCGAGGGCACGGATTTTTATTCTGTGCGCACGGTTTAGTTTTTTTTTTTTCTCAGCTGACCCCAGGGGGGCTCCGTAGATAGGTAAATGTTGACCCAGGAAGTCAGTCTGGAAACAAAATGTTTAAGTTTACTGTACACCTTTGTTTTCTTTTACATATAGTTTTAGCTGGGAAGTTGTGCTTGCCTGACACGATCTGTCTTTGTTGTGTTCCTCCATCTGAGTAATTACCTTGGCAAGTACAATGTTGTTATTACCTTAACTACAATTATAAACCAGCAGTATCCTATATCCTCTTCATTGTTAATGATGTGGTGAGTTGTGTGTGTGTGTGTGTGTGTGTGTGTGTGTGTGTGTGTGTGTGTGTGTGTGTGTGTGTGTGTGTGTGAAAGAGTGAGAGAGGGAGCTTGCGTGAACAAATACCATTGGGCCAGTGTAGATCTTAATAACAGGCAAGTATATTTGCATGTTTGTACTGTGTGTGTGTGTGTGTGTGTGTGTGTGTCCATCTTTCTCCCTTTCTGCCTCTGTGTGTTTGCATGTTTTACTCTGAGTGCATGTTGATTTTAATACTGGTCTCACAAGAACCTAAATCCCTGGATCTACCCCGCACCGCCCCCGCACCGCTTTTCCTCCCCTCATCTCTCTCGCCCCCCTCTGCGGAATTAGAGGGTCCGAATCCATCGGCCACTATAAACCCAACAGACCCACTGTCATTGAACTCTCTCTAGCTAATCCATTTGTATGTTTTCAATTACATATCGGGGGCTGGGGGAACAAGTGGACAGTAAGCTCTTGGCCTCTGCCTGGAAAACCCTGTCCCCTCATGACCTAAATATCAAGCTAAGGGAGGGGGTGGGGGGAGGGATGTATGTAGGGGGTAAAACAAAAAACAAAAAATAAATAGGTTATATATTTCCCAGTTGCACATCACAGAATTGGATTGCGCTGAGGAGAAATAATCACAGTCATGTTTGAATGTGACAAGCAGATTTACGGACTGCCGTTCCTCTCGGTCATCCAGGATGTTCCAACCGGCTGGAGGGATGACTCAGTTTTCTGTGGTGAGCATTGGTGGAGTCACACACTCCATGTTGGTTTGAATGAAAAACCCAGCAGTGGGATCAGAAGATTGTAGCCAAAGTTATTCAGCTAGTGGAGATGCTTATAAATGAGTTTGCACATTAAAAGAAATGACATGTATAGATGAAAATCCATAAAATATTACATGGTGGAGATGCCCAGGGCATTAAGTAGGCTGAGCCACATTAAAGACTAGGACCAGTAGCTGCCACATCAGATTTTATCACAGTTATTTTCAGAGATGGGAAGTAATGAAGTACAAATACTTCGTTACTGTACTCAAGTTGATTTTTCTGATATTTTTTACTTTACTGTACTATTTTTTTGTGGCAACTTTTTACTTTTACTCCTTACATTTTAACACAAATATTGGTACTCTCTATTCCTTACATTTTACAAAATTGGCTCGTTACTTTAGTGTACAAGAGGTAATCTATCAGGTGTGATTGTGAGTGCATGTTGGAAAATAGCACGGACACGTGCCTCACGCCACAAGCAGGCAGAAAAGTGAGAGAAAAGAGAAAGAGACTAGCTGTCCCGTCGAAGGATAATCAGCTGAGATTGTGTGTGCGTCTTTGAGAACTGTAAGTCGTGTAACTGATATTGTCAGTTCATTTATGATTGTTGTTGTATTGGTCTATAGTTCTTGCACATTTAAAGTAAGTTAGTTAGCTAGGGATTCTGTTGTTTGTGTTCTTCACCTGTTAGCTCGTCAGATTTGGCGGCATTCTACATTAATTTGCGATAAATGAGTGCAGCTTGATGGAGCTTAGGTTAGCACGTATAGTAGTATGGACGGTGACATGATTGAAAATGAAAAAAACAGAGATTGGGCAGACAAGCAGCAAGACATTCCCAATCATCCTCGGCCTTATCTGAGAGAGATGTTTGAGATTGTAGGCATCAAGAATGACTCCTGGCCAATGTGCTGGGGAACTTCTTGATTAATGTCTGTTTAGTAATTCATATTTTATTCTTTATTTTCTTTACAGAAGCCATATCTGAGCCCACACACATACATGTAGATTTATTTAAATGTTAAGGGAAGATAAAAAAGAGAAACTGGATCTGTGAATTCTCACAGAATCACAACTGCATTCACATCTTGCTGCTCAGTCAGAATCTTATTAACCTGGAGTCCCAGTCTCTGTCACATTAATCATATATATTTAATGTTTTAGGCCTATTGGTAGACATCCATTTGAAATGTAGCCATTGGCATTTAAAGAGCCTGTTTTTATGTCCATGGAGGTTCGTCAGCGTGCTCTCCAGTAACATCTGTGTGGTCCAGGGAGCTTTACATAAAAAATGGTTGTCATTCGCAAGGCAACTTTTACTTTTATACTTTAAGTAAATTTCCAAGCCTGTACTTTGTTACTTTTACTTGAGTAAAGAAGCTAAATCAGTACTTCTACTTTTACCAGAGTATTTTTTAAGTACGTGAAGTGAGTACTTTTGCCACCTCTGGTTCTTTTCAAATCCCTCAACACGATTATTATTTTCTCATTTTAATCTCACTCCTCCTCTCCCTCCTTCTTTTATTCTGGCTTTCTGTCTGGCCTCCACTCCTGTGTCACTTACCCTCTTCTTTCCTGTCTATATTCATTATTCACTGCTATTGGGGAAACTGCTTTAAGTCTCAGCAGACCTCCAGTCGAACCCATCCTCTTACTTCTCCCCTCCCTCTTCCTGTCTCCATCCTTTTCTCCCCTTGATCCCTCCCCCCTTTCCTCCCACAACCTGATGAAGAGTGGCCTTGACAGGCTCATCAATAACGCAAAGAGGCTTAAACACACCTCTAGTTCCAGCCCCAAACTTTTTATGTTTAAGAATTAGATGTCTTTTTCTCTGTCTTTGGCTCTTCTTTCACACTATTTCAGTGTTATTATCTTAAAACCGTCACTACTCTTTTTCTTTGTCCTCCTCTTTCAGTGCAGATTCATATCTGACCACAGTGATGCTCCCTTTTTCCTTCGTCATGCCTTCCTTTTCCTCACCCTTCTGGAATCACAAGAAAAGATTGGCTTTTTCACCTTCCATCTTTACGCTGTACCTCCTCCTCCTCCTCCCCCTCCTCCTCCTTTTCCTCTTCCTCCTCCCCTGCTTTCACTTACCATCTTTCCTTCCATCAACCAGTCCTGAAGGCTGGACTTAAATAAATGTCACATCACATTTTGCAGAGCAGCATCTGTGGAGCAGACATACATAAAAAGACAGGGAGAAGGAAAAAACAGATATAAAGCAACATCAGAGGATTGTAAAGCAAAGGAGAGCCGGATGACAGTGCAATTAAGTTGCCGTCCTCTTTGGTTTTTCCAGTGTTTACCTCCTTCTGTTCCCTGTGCAGCACAGCTGACCTTTTAACCCGTGTTTAATTCAAAAGTACTCTGTTCATGGGCAAAACATAAACTGACACATTTATTTGTGGAGACCTTGAATGTCCCCATAAAGTCGCAGAGTGAGATGTGATTGTAAAAGGGTAGTGAATGAAGGAGAGTAGTAAAAAACAATGCAAGCAGGTCTTTAGGGAGTGTGTGTTTATGTACATTACGTTCACACATGAATGCTTTATATGCATCATTAGCATAATAAGTGTGTTTTCATGTTTGCATTCCTTTCAACACTGGTATGTATGTTTGACTGCTGGCATGCAAGCGCATGCTGCAGTGTTAACACAAAGCTGACTCGGTGCCAGAACCAGCCCCTACTTCCTGTGTCTCATCCAGCCAACCCAAAAACAGAGACAAGTTTACCCCCACATGCATCAGTGCGTCTGCAACGAGTGCGCTCCACCGAGCAGGGGAAAGTTTCACATGTTTTGGCATTATTTCAAAGTGCTCTTTTAGAAATGACTCATGCATCAGTAATTGGCAGTCCTCGGAGTGCAGCTTTACGGCAGGAGCTAGTTTGACCGTCCGTGCCCCATATAATGTAGTGTCTGCTGTCAGGGAATCGAAAGCCAGCCACCGTTCAGGCTTTTAGAAAACAATGCTCCGATGCAAAATAGAGTGGAGTCTGCCTTGCTGTTGTGTCTGACATGTTCAGAGTCTGATCGCAGCCGTCTCTGCTCTGCTTTCAACCCCACATAACAGCATCAAGTTTTACACCAAAGTTTGGTCTATATTACCACTTTCTAATAAGGCATACTTTATAAATAAACATATATATTACTGGTTAATTCATCATGTATCAGTGATAAAAACATTCCTTTTGGCTGATTTTGTGATTGTAGTCCTTTATTTCATCATGCAGGAACATTCACAGCTGTTACTTTTTTGGGCTTTTCTCTTCAGAGGACAACAGTAATTAATTGTCAAAACAATCTCACCACATCCATTAGTAGCTGTTCTGAGGCTTTTCATCGTATAACATGATCTTTCCTAGCAGACTGCCCACTTAAAATTCTAAATTATTCTGAGCATTTGAAGGTCTTCTCCCTCATATTGACATAAAAGTTAAAATTGAAATGAAATAGAATAAACCTTCAATCTCAAATAAATTAAATTACTGTCATGATCACAACAGTAGAATTAGTGTGTATTTACATTTCTGCTTGAGTGTAGATTATTAATTAAGATCTGATTGGTCATTGCACTGACTAACAAACATTAGTAATAACCTTGAGCTGCACCTATTGTTATTTTTAATTTTCTCGATAGATTAATTGCTTAGTCTGTGAAATGTCAACAAAAACTGCAAAAAAAAAGGCTTATCAGAATTCCTCAGAGCCCCCATGGTGGCGTCTTCAAATTTCTTGTTTTGTCTGACCAATAGTCCAAAACGCAAAGACATTTGGTTTACAATGAAACAGAAAAAAGCAACAAATCCTGATAAGTTATTAAGATGGATGAAACAGCTATATTAAAACAAGTTATACAAACTATATTAAAGCAAGTTACACAACTCGTCATACTAAATGCTTCTTATTAATTAATTAATACTTATCTATAAAGCATTCCAATTGGTAATACATCTATTAGATATAACTTATAAAGCCTATATAATGATTTATTAAAAAGGGATATGCCAGCTCTGCATTAGTAAGAATTCATTAATCCCATTTCAACCGTACTGAATATCAATAAAGCAGAGTGAGAGACAGAAGATCCATGTAAGGACTGTTAATTCTCGCTGAGGCGCGTCTAGGGAACAGGTGGGCCTGAGCTCTGCCTCTCAGGTGGTGTCAAGGGGGGTCATGCGCTGGACGGCTGCTTCTAATTAGGCTGTCTAAGTGACATGTGTATCCACAGTCTTCGCAGGCCACGGCGCCGGGCTTAACTGAGCAAGTAATGGGCGGCAAGAGAGAGAGCAGCATGACCTCACAGCCCCTCCCCTCCAGCTACGTGGCCAATTAGACGAACACTGTGGGTAATGACAGCGGTGGCTTTGGTTTATCTCTGTGTGTAATAGATAGAGTGTAACATTCATGAAAGTGTGTGTGTGTGTGTGTGTGTGTGTGTGTGTGTGTGTGTGTGTGTGTTGCCTGTGAGGTAGGCCAAGCCCTTGCTACCTGCTCAGGAAGCTTTTTTAAATGTGTCAAATGATAACATTAACACTTTTAATAGACCACTGGCACTCTATGGCTGATACACAGGCACAGCCTCAGGTCTACCATTGGAGGATGTGAGCCAGCTTTGTCAGCAAAATCAAATTTGTCACACTCCATGGCCAGAATAGGCTAATTGAATAAAACATGCATACCTCCCACTTTGACCATTTTGAAAACACTTATGCTAAAGTTTATTGCAAATAAGTCACATATCCCCATGGGCTCGCTCACGGATAAGAGACCAGTAAAACATATGCACATTCAAACACACACACAAAGGCACCCATCGGCAGCTAAGTAGCTAAGCAGGGTGCTTAGCAGAACCAACAGCTGGGGAAGGGAAAACAAACACAGGGGCCACCAGTAAATCACCTCCATCCGCAGCAGCTCACCGGGGATTGGACAGCACCGGGAGGCCCTGCGAGAAACAGCAACCAGGGAGGAGGACTCACAGGACCTGGGAGGAGGACCTGCAGTCCTGGAGATGAAGTCGACCAAAATCTAGTAAATGATTGATGTGGCTGAGAGTTCAGAAGGCAGAAAGAGGATACTCATAGTACCTAAACCCTTTAGCTCACCCCAGTTAATTTGTCCAGGCAGGAGAAAAAAAGAGGGAGGAGGGCAGGATGGGTGGAGAAGAGTGAAAGACAGGGACATGGTCACAGCTGTGCCAAATATCCCTTCTGTCCCTCCCTTTCATGCCCCCGACTCCCCTTCCCCTTCACAGTCCTCCAATCCCATCATGCAGGAAGCGGGGCTTTTGCCCTTTGACCTGTCAGGAATGTTTTCTTACTCTTTCCCAGCAGCAGCGGCAGCAGCGGCAGCAGCAGAGCTCCCTGTACCTGACAGTCACAAGCTGACGGAGTGGAGCCTGTGAAACAACACCTCCTGCACTGCCCATCCTTCCACATACATATCCACTCATGTGGATAAATGTGTATATACATTGTATCTCCACTGTTATAAATGTGTACCATATAATCACATAACTTAGAGTCTGTGCTATTCAACAAAGCATGAATGGATATCAGAAAGATGATGTCTCTGATCTGACAAGACAGGTAGCCTGGCAGGCTCGGATAGAAGCCTATCTGTCTCCGTGGCACACTGCCAGCTACAGAGTGAGGTATTGCACCATGGTCCTGGGTGAGCCGCCTTCGATAATGACTGTGAATGGGCTGTATCTACGGGCCATTACTCTATGGACTCAGCTGAGGCAGCAGGGTAATGCTGACTAATGGAGATTAACTTTTTGACTGATGAATAGTATATCCCACTGATGAGGCTGTGCAATGCCCACTGTCCCTGTTCTCTGATGCTTATTTATTTATAAAGCAATGGCCATTAAAAAGGGAAATTAGTTGGCATAGAGCTGTAGATGACCTGTTTTGAAGTGGAAGAAGAGAGTGTTTGTTCAGGCGATTCCAGTTTGAATCTAATGTATGAACCAGGCAGCAAATTAATTTGGGGATGTATTCACTCTATTACAACAGTAATAGTATTTGTCCTGCAGTAAGCTCTTTATTAATGAGATGAGTGGAGGGCATTGCAGCACATACAGAGTGAAGTTAAACAAGCCGACAATGCAGTAGATTACCAATGCTTGCAGACTAAAGAGGAATTCCCTGTTGTTTAATATATCATACAGTAACATATCAGGCATACATCAATGTTATGAAAGTGACCCCCCGTTTCCCCGCTGCCCTCCCTCACTAACCATTTCTGGCATCAGGACCTCAGGCGCTTTTCAGGATGGCTCTGTTTCCTCTTATCGCCTATTAGATCCAGATGAGACCCATGCCTTCCCTGACCAGGGCCCTGTCTCAACTGTTCACAATTCAAAGCAGATGGCGGCTAACACAAGCTGCTGGGGTGTGCGTTTGCCAGGACAGGCAACGTTATTTAGCTTACAAATTCTCTTCCATTAAAGGGAGTGTGATTGAAACAATGGCTGTTAAGCTCAGCTGTAACTCACATACTGGAATAATAGTTTGATTTAAATACATGGATCTTAAATATTGTTTTCCTTTTTAGCGCAACAAAATCTGTCAGTCACAATTGTATCTAAAGTATGGCTGAAGCATGATCTCATAAAGGTCTGAGGGTAATATGAAACAGAAGATTAAGGAGACCCCTCCCTAACACACACATCATTACACACGCACAAGCCATGGAGATACAGCAAGTCATGTGTGATACTGTCACACACTCATAAAAGGCTCATTCATATGCCTGATGAAAGCTACCCTGAAGCCTTTCTCTTGTGAACTGTATCTGGCACACCTATATTATTAAATGATAAATACATTCATGGTTTCATACCAAATAGTTTCTGAATTAATTTATGGTCCTCAGGATGGAGAAATCACAGTGTTAAAGGGATTGTTTGCATGTTTTGAGTAGATGTAGTTATGAAAGCACACAGAATGATCCCTCGACTCTGTAGTTCCCCGCAGATCTTTCAGCTCATTGTTTTGGTTTACTCTCACACTCAAATAGCACAATTTTCTGCTACAGCTGGCAGCATTTTTCAAAAAATAAAATTGATTTGTATCTGCTGGATGTGAAAATTTCCTGCTTTGCCTTTGAGAAAATAAAAGCTTAGATGGGCCTATCTGGAATCGTGCTCCTTATGACCTCATAAGGAGCACGATTCCAGATAGGTCCCCCAGGTTACCTCCCTTTTCTCTGCTCTGCCTGCCCAGAGAATTTGGACCATCCTTGAGAGAGAGACACCATGGCTTTCAAATGAGCAAAGTGGCAGTTGGTCAAGGCCAACTTTCCTCTGCAATCAAAGTGACCAAAATACTAGTTATTGCAGGTTGAAGATGAACAGAATCATCTGTAATGATTCAGACAGTTGACAGCCTTCATCCATCCTGCACTCATTTCTACTGATAGCCTGTAAACACAAAAACCAGCAATCATCCACAGCCCTTAATAATGTTGCCTGCGTGTTTTCACGGTAAGGTTGTCAACAAATATTTCAAGTTTTCGTCTATGATTTGCATTGGTTTAGAATCACATTATCAGACGTCTCAAATGAATCCTGACTTAAGTTAAGAGACCAAGATCAGACCAGTCAAACCAAATGCTGACATCCCAGGCGTCTCTACTGGTCATGGTGTCTGTGGCCTTCACCTTTGGTGCTGACATGCTGGGGGTCTCTAATCTCTGTTTACGTTGCAGTCTGTCCCCAACATTCGGCCCCTAATCGGGTTCACTCCGGTGGAAGACCCCATCATATTGTGAAACGCGGCCTCCTGACCTTTAGTGACTAGATGACCTTTGAACTCATGCATTCACACATATGTACATTACCAGGCCCCAATCGTGTAAAATGTGTTATTCAGTCCAGCACGCAGCTGCACTGCTATAGAATAGAGTGATTGAGAACAGAGAGAACTGGAGTTCAAGTGATTTGCTGCTTGTCTGGTTTTAACGGATATTCTCATATTTGATTTATTATGTTGTCATTCCTCTGTCTCTTTTCTCTTTCCGGCCCTGCACTCCCTCCTCTTCTCTCTCTCTATTTTTCCTGTACCCCAATCTCCCCTACAGCGGATATTCCAATTAAGATCAGATCATAAAATGGAGGATGGCCAAAGCCTTTGCTCTAGTGGATTATTAGAGATAATTAATAGCGTGTAATAAATAAATAAATAGTAATGAGGCAAATAAAAAGATAGCATATCATATGTTTCCATGCAGACCTCCTGAGCTCATTTTATGGGGTTCTACAAGTTCAATCTTGATCATGCCCAGTTTTCCTTGTTTTCATTTTCTAGTCACCTTGGGCCAATCATCTTTAGATAAGCCACCTCTTATTAAATGGCTATGACCTTATTATAACACAAGGCTGGGGAGTCTGTGTGCGTGTGTGTGTGTGTGTGTGTGTGTGTGTGTGTGTGTGTGTGTGTGTCTGTTTTACACCCACCAACTGCTTCAAGTCAAGAAATTGTCCGACACATAACCCTGTAAAACAGCAATTTCTTTTGCAATTTTTTTGTATGGATTTTAAAAAACAAGATATAACATGTCAGTGACCTATAGCGGTGTTGTAGCGAGGCTAGCTGTTTCCCTGTTTCAGTCTTCATGCTAAGCGCTTTCTCTCTTTTTCCTTAGAAGTTTGTTTAATGACTACTGACAAAACTTTTCAGAAATAAGGATTATGTCATACGAACTTTATAATTAATGGGCTCCAACATAGTTTCCTCAAAATAAGGTTTTGTAATGACACAGTAAATATACAATTTCCATTTCTTTTCTGAGCTTCTGACCAATTTAAGATTTAACTGTAAATCTACAGAGCTGCAGCTTTAAAGCTTCTCTCCATTACTCACAGAATGCACCTAGAAGGTAGTTAGAAGTAGAAGTAGCTGCTGAATGCATAAATAGCTGCTACCTCGGGGAATCAAGAGCTAATGACACTCTGATTGTGAACACAAATTATGTAAAAACGGCACTCCAGAATCTGGCCCTCAGTATCATATACAATGTTAAACTTGGACAGATAATTTTCTGTACTGAGGTATCTTACTTTAATATGTTTTTCGATAAAAATGGTCAACACTTTGACTTCTCTTCAGTTCAGGCACACATTTATAGGAACACTTTTAAATCCTTAGTTAATAGTTAGTTAGTGAGCATTTTCTGCAGCTACCTTGTATTGGAAAATAATTTAGGGAAACTGTGACAGCTGCGGGTTCAATTTCAGGGAATCATAACAGGTGTTGGAAAGCAAATTAATTAGACTGTACTGCCTTAAAGAATTACTTTTTGCACAATCTGTAACTCCTCTCAAACCCCTAAATGTCTCTATAAATTGCCTCCTACCCAAGGAATGAATCTTTTAACTGATTTTATCTCACCAGAATGTACAAACAGCAAACAGTGTGTTATAGTGTTTGTATGGGGAGGGATGCGCTCAATCATTGCCCTTCATAATCAGTGAAGAAACATTGGTGAATGCTCACATGCTTAGTTTAGGAAAGTGTTATGTTAATAAATGCATACAATGCTGAATGTGCTGGCCCACTAGAGAAACAACATCTGCACTTTGTGAACTGTGGGGTATTTCCCTTTGATGCATGTTACACCACAGTATCAAAGTGTTTTCTTGTTGTCTTTAACAGGAGGACTCCTCACGGGCTGGTGGCAAGGACATTTGTTCATCACAGTGGACTCCCTGTTAAGAGACATTCATTGGATTCATTGGATAGTATTCATTGGAGCGACCTATTAATCCCATTACACACAGACAGAGCCTACTGTCTACTCATCCTCATCTACTTTATGATGGGCTGGGACAAAGCAGAAATGCCAGGAGGTGTTCAATGGCAGTGCATCTCTGGAGGTCCGAGGTATCTTTACTGCTCATTTGCATGTGTGAACGCTTTAATGCATGTGTGTTTCATTAGGTTGCAGTGATTTACGTGGTTTTAGCTTCTGTGTGCATGTGCGAGTGTGTGTGTGTGTGTGTGTGTGTGTGTGTGTGTGTGTGTGTGTGTGTGTGTGTAGTCCATTGATTGTGCTCTAATCCCTGCAGCTGGCAGTGAGGTAATGGATGATGCTGCAGAGCCCTATCTGAACCCCCTGACCTCTGCCAGCTTGAGTGACAGAGAAGGCAGAGGATCAGAAAGCAGATAGGGTTAGAGGGTTAGCTACATACCATACATCCCAAAGACAGCAAACAGTCCCAGAGCTTAGAGACAAGAGCCACCAATTTAATTCAATTGTTATCCACAAGCTCTGGGACTGAGCAACTTGGCAGGCACAAGGGGGGGTTAGATCAGCAAGATGAAGGGATGAGAAGGAGAATGATGTGGCAGAATGATTGATTGAAATTATAGGATGGAGAAGATAAAAGGATGGTGAGATTTGCTTTCATGGGTCAAAATGTGTCACTAGTTGAGTAATCTTTACAGTATGGATTTCAGTCAATTTACCCTCACAGGAATCGGCCAAGCTATGTCACAATATATGCTTTTTCATAACGTAGAGTTGTGGTTGTGTAAATCCTGTCAAACTACTGTTTGTCCGCTTGGATCGGAGGCCGCAGGCAGAGCAGCCACCCCTGAAGATATGTTGATCTTGCCAGCTCATGTTTCCCAATGTTTCTCTGTCGTTCCCGCTGCAGCCAACCACAGAGACAATCCCATGGTGGCCTCTGTCCCAACCACTTACATTCCAAAAGCAAAGCATAATGGGGAATAAACCTGGATCAAGGAGCCTGGATCAACTATGCTACAATCCCCTCCCACCGCCCACTGTGAAAAAATTCCCTATACCCCCCAAACATCTCACTTAGTTTCCCAGTTGCCCGTTGCACCGCCGCCACCGAACAAGATCACAATGATCAGATGTTTTTTAATGATTTACGGTAACACAGTAGACACAATGGCTGTGTAATTACATCTGGCTCCAACAACTCTTAGCTATCGTCACACCTCACAGGGATGACTTCCCACAATGAGCAGCCCTGTTAGCAGCCTCACACACACACACCACAAGAAGTGTAAAGGATGAACTTCAAAGAAAAATTTCACATGGTGAAAACACTGAAATGCTGGTTAACCATACATCTGCTGTACATCAAAATTAATTCTCTCACCTCTTGGTCCCCCTCCTCCACGGAGACTATTACGTTTTAAGTTTTTAAACCACCAAAGCAAACAGTTGCTATTGCAGTCTCATTCCACCAGTGCAGCCAATCTTAAAGGAAATGAGAGCACCATATTTAGTTTTTGCTGAGATCAAGATTTTCCTACATGTCTAAAAAAAGACACAGTGTTTCAAGACAAGGGGGAAGTGATGACAGTGAATGTGCTCCAGAGGAAACTTTCTTTACTTGAGTCAGCTCCTGTAGTCTCATTTGAGTGGATTTTGTCTTGTGTCACCCATTTAGAATGTTTGCGGTTGTCTCTGGGGATTGATGTGAAGTGAGGGAGTCCAGAGCAGCGCACTTATCCTCTATTGATCTACAGATGGTGATCATGTAGGGTTGCTCAATCACAGCAGAGCATGTGGATGTATTTGGAGCTCCGTATGGTCTGACATTGTAGTTGTACTTGTAATGTGCATCAAACTGACAACTTCTAGAAAGTGACTTTTAACTTTTTTAAATATAACATTTTAAAGTCATACTGAAATTTGGAATTCTAACTTTTTGTGTAAGACAATATAAGTTATGATGATAACGCAGCTATTGTGAAAAATTTTCAAAAGAGATTAAAAACATTTTTGGACATTTCTGTGGAAAAAGCATCTAAGCTTTAAGTCTTGGGGGTTGTTTCCCAACACCATGCTTCACATTTGAGATGTGCTGTTAACCTATTTGGTCCACTACTGACTGGAGCACATCATACTGTATAGCTGGAATACTCAATTTTCTTTGCCCAGGGGCCACTTTTGCTAAATGGTAGGAGGTGAGGGGACAGTTACAGTAATAAAAAAACATGAATAATATTTATCAGATAAAATGAATAAACCTTTTAAAATTCATGCTGTCTCCTTTTTTTCGCTAACAAACCAAAACCTTTGTTTGTTTTTTTATTAGTTTTCCACCAGTAGTGGACCTATATCATTTTAGTTTAGTTTGATTTTTTTGTTTAGTTTTTTTAAAGTTTCAGTTCACTAAAAACATTTCATAGCTCATTTAAGTTTCAGTTTTAATTTACTATAATAACCCTGGTTCGTTGAATACCTACTACCATAAAGGCAACTAGCAATAACTACACTTTTAGGCAAATAACTACTGTGTTGTTTATTTTTGTTATTATAGTTAGTAAAACCAGATATCCATGGAAAGCAGAGGGTTGGACATTGGTATGTCAACACTTACCAGCACTATCCTTTCAACTATTTCCAGCAGTTTATTTACACTCAGTCTGCCGGTGTCAAAGCTGTAATACAGATCTCCTAAAACTGTTAGACTATATTTTAGACTATATTATTAGTTATCACTTTTTTTCGACATGCTATACTATGACTTTTTTTGATACACTATACAACAACTTTTTATAACTTTTTTAGAAATACAATACTATTATTTCTTTTTCGTTATACTATACTATGACTTTTTTTTCTTTTACTTTTTCCGAATTACTACAATAATATTTTTAGACTCACTAACTATGACTATATGACTAGCTATTTTCAACATACTATATAATGGCTTTTCCGTCTTTTTTTAACATACTGTACTATAGTATGATTTTTTTTTTTTAAATGCTATACTGACTTTTTTCCAAATAATATAGTATACTACTAGAACTACCTGAGATCCTCCTCTGTCGTTTAGCTCTGTCTTCTGCGAGCATTCCTCACTGAACTAAGTACTTGGTTTTATGTTTAATTGTAGCCTACTGTGTTCAAAATGTGGTGGGTGGGAAATTGTGAGGTTGAGACTGCAAAGTGTTGACTACACAGTGAAAAAATGCTGCTTGAGCCATTAGCAGCCTACTTTATTTATCAAATTCATTTAAACACTGATACTGACAAAAGGAAAAATACTAAATATCTCTGGGAGCACAGCCACACAGCCTGCATCTGCTTTCTGTAAATAAAATGCCATGAAACATTTTCATATTAATGGGAATTATCAAAGGAAATGTAGATGTAGTAGTCTCTATGTAGAAAAGACAGGGATAGCAGCAGACGCAGCATTGAGACACTGCCTGTGTGAACAACAAAGAGAACAGAGAAGCAGCAGCTCAGCCATGCTGCAGAGGTATTTGGTCTACCCTAGTTAAGAAATGTAATAATGATGTGTAAAAATATTTTCTATCATAAAAAATAATTAATGACATTTAAAATTACATGCTTTTGAAAATATTAGCATTTTAGAACAAACTGTAAAACCCACAGTTTTAAGATGCTAAGATGATGTTTGTTGGATAATTTTTTTGTACTTTCTCTTACCAGGTAAATGCAACTTGATGACTTACTCCTCTATAGTAATGTGAGGTGGCTGAGTAGGGGGAGGGTCCTGGACAGGATTTGGGCTGCCAGGAAAACATGTAGATGTTTTTATCACAAAAAAATAAAAAAATGCCAAAGCCAAGCAATACTTTTGATGTTTTGAGGAAAGATCTTTTTGGGGACATAACGTCTAAATGAGATCAATCAACAGTGATCTGATGGCCGCAGTACCGTCCTCCCAAAGGTGACTGGAGATCTTCAAGAGTGAGAGATGCACCTCTCCTCATTCCAACACTTCTACAGCAGGCTTAATGGCAATCACCATGCTGGTGGCAATCACCACGTTTCCTTTTTCAAGAGGCTAGCTGAAAATTTCAGACAGGGCTGTGGCAACTTCAGTGTAGGCAGGCAACTTGATACATTTTATTACTTTGCCTTTGTTTTTTTTTATATTAATGTACCTTGTTGTTTTAATGTTGATTTTTTTCTTAGAATTTATTTTGACAATTTCTGACACTTGAATGTATGTTTCTTTTGAAGTTAGAGTTGCTTTTATTTAGGCAACAGATTTTTTCTCTGACTGCCTTAATCTGAATAATAAACTTAAACTTTTCATGTGAGTAATAAACAAGTTTAATAAAACCTACTATAAAATGTCTTTATTACTTTTTTCGACATACTATACTATGACTTTTTCCGATATATATTATACTATGACTTTTTCATCACTTTTTTTGGCGTACACATAATCTGATTATTGACACATACAAGAGTATGACTTTTTAATGATTGTTTTTGACGTACTATGCGATGACTGTTTTCAGTTAGTTTCTCGGGGGTTAGTACACCTCCAAGTAAGCATTGCATACTGTGACTCCTGGCTTGATCCCCAGTTTGGGTTGTTTCTCTTTGTGTAGGGTTTGCATGTTCTTTCAGACTTTTTTTTACTTACTATACTATGACTTTTTTCGACATACTATACAATGACTTTTGATACCACCATTTCTCAACATACAAGAGTATGACGTTTTAATGTTTGTTTTAGATATACTATACTATGACTGTTTTCAGAGAGTTTTTTTCGGTTTCCTGATGGCTCAGAGGTTAGTACTCCAGCAAGTAGGCATTGCAGACTGACTCCTGGGTAAAGCCCCACTTTTGGCTGTACCTTTTTGTGTGGAGTATGCATGCTCCAGACATTCTTGACATACTATACTGACTTCTTTCAACGTACTATACAATGACTTTTGACACCACATTTTTCAACATACTAGAGTATTACTTTAAAGGTTTTATTTTGACTTACTATGCTATGAATATTTTAGAAGTCTTACATTCGGCCTCTAGCTCACCCAGTAAGAGTGTGTGCCCCATGATGACTTAGTCCTGTAATGGCCAGGGTTCAAATCAGACCAGTGCCCTTTTGCTGCGTCTCATCCCCCTAGCTTTCTCCCCCTTTCCTGTCTATCCACTGTCACTAATAAAGTGAAAAGCCCAAAAAATAATCTTTAAAAAAAAGTCTTACAATTGGTTTCCTGGTTACTTAGAGGAATGTACTCCAACTGTTTTCAGTGAGTCTCATTAGGCTACCCGATGGTTCAGAGGTTAGTACTCCTCCCACCAGCAACAAGGATCTGCATACTATGACTCTTGGTTCAATCCCCAGTTCTGATTGTGCACTTTTGTGTGGAGTATGCATGTTCCAGACATTCTTGACATACTATACTATGACTTCTTTCAACATACTATACAATGATTTTGATACCACATTTTTCAACATACTAGAGTATTACTTTAATGTTTTTTTTCTACGTACTATGCTATGCATATTTTCAATATCTTCCACTTGGTTTCCTGGTGGCTCAGAGGAAAGTGCTCCACCCAGTAAGCACTGTAGACTCTGACTTCTAGTTTGATCCCCATGTTGGGCTGTTACTTTTTGTGTGGAGTATGCATGTTCTTTCAGACATTCTTGACATACTATAACTATGACTTCTTTCAACATACTATACAATGATTTTTGATACCACCTTTTTAGATGTTTTTTGTATGACTTTTGAATGTTTTTCTTCAACGTACTATGTTGAAGAAAAACATTGAATGTTTTCAGTGATCTTTACTTGATTTCCCAATGGCACAGAGGTTAGTACGCAAGCAAGCAACGTAGACTCTGACTCCTGGTTTGATTCCCATAATTCTATAACTTTTTTCAACATACTATACTATGTCTTTTGTATACTCTTTTGACTTACTATACTATTACTTTTTTATGACTTTTTTGACATACTATACTATCAGTATTTTTTGACAAACTATACCATCATTGTTTTCGATAATGACTATGATTACTTCTTACTTTTTTCGACATACATGACTGTTATTTCACTTTTTTCGACATACTATTGTATGACTTTTTGACATGCTATGCTATGAATTTTTTATCACTTTTTCCAACACACTATATTATGATTATTTTTTACATTTTACACAATCACTTTTTTATCAAGAAAAAGTGATAGAAAAGTCTTACGTTGTCTTAGTATGTTGAAAAAATTATGCAAATGTCATAGTGTAGTATGTCAAAACAAATCATAGCATAGTATGTTGAAAAAAGTGATAAAAGAATCAAAATATAGCGTGCCAAAAAAGTAATGAAAAAATCATAGTATAGCAGGTCGAAAAAAATGATGACAGAACAGAATGCCGTTAAAGTAATAAAGAAATCATAGTACAGTATGTAAATAAAGTGACATAAAAAGCATAGTATAGTATGATGAAAAAGTAAGAGTAAATGGGATGTCCAAAAAAAGTGATGAAAAAGTCACAGTATAAGTATGACAAAAAGTCATAAAAAAGTCAAAGTATAGCATGTCGAAAAAAGTGATTTTATATTATGTTTAAAAGTAATAGTATAGTATGTTTAAAAAGGTTATAACAACGTCATAGAATAGTTTGATAAAAAAGTAATATTATATAGTATGTTGAAAGAAGTGATAAAGTTAAAGTATATTATGTCAAAAAGTGATGAAAAGTCATAGCATAGTAAAATAGTGATAGAAAATGTCATAGTATAGTGTCTCAAAACTAATCATAGCATATTTTGTTGAAAAAAGTGATACAAATTCAAAGTATAGCAAAGAAAGTGACAAAACATTATTGTATAGTGTGTCAAAAAAGTGATAAAAAGTCATAGTGAAGTGCAGTATGTCAAAAAAAGTTGCGAAAAAAATCATAGTATAGCATGTTGAAAAAAGACATTGTGTAGTATGATGAAAAAGTTATAAAAAATCATAAAAAGTCACATTGTGTAGTATTTTGAAAAAAGTGATAAAAAAATCATAGTATAGAACGTTGAAAAAAACAATCTATATTATTTGAATAAAAGTGGTAAAAAGGTCATAGGATAGTGTATTGAAAAAAGTGATAAAAAAAAGTCATAGTAAAGTATGGCAAAAAAGTCATAAAAAAGTCATAGTATAGCATGTCGAAAAAAGTCATTTTATATTATGTTTAAAAAAGTAATAGTGTAGTATGTCAAAAAATAGTCAAAGTATAGTATGTTGGAAAAAGTGATATAAAGTCATAGTATAGTATGTCAAAAAAAGTGATGAAAAGTCATATTATAGCATGTTCGAAAGAAAGTTATTAGAAAGTCAAAGTATAACATGTCAAAACAAATCGTAGCATAGTATGTCGAAAAAAGTGTTTTTTATAAAAAAAATTTACATACAGTATATACAATCACTTTTTTTTATGTACTACACTTTCAGTTTTTAAAACCTTTTTCAACATACTATACTATGACTTTTCATCAATTTTTAAACTCAAACTATAGTATGACTTTCTTTCGACATATTAAGCAATCACTTACAGTGGTGTGAAAAAGTGTTTGCCCCCTTCCTCATTTCCTGTTCCTTTGCATGTTTGTCACACTTAAGTGTTTCGGAACATCAAACCAATTTAAACAATAGTCAAGGACAACACAAGTAAACACAAAATGCAATTTGTAAATGAAGGTGTTTATTATTAAAGGTGAAAAAGTCCAAACCATCATGGCCCTGTGTGAAAAAGTGATTGCCCCTAAACCTAATAACTGGTTGGGCCACCCTTAGCAGCAACAACTGCAACCAAGCGTTTGCGATAATGTGCAATGAGGCTTTTACAGCGTCCTGGAAATTTTGGCCCACTCATCTTTGCAGAATTGTCCTAATTCAGTTACATTAGAGGGTTTTAGCATGATGTTTTTAAGGTCATAACAACATCTCAATAGGATTCATAGGTTTGCTAACTCCAAAGTCTTCATTTTGTTTATCTTCAGCCATTCGGTGGTGGACTTGCTGGTGTGTTTAGGATCATTGTCCTGTGCAGAAAAGTCATAGCATAGTAACGAACAGTGATAGACATTCTCTTAGTATGGTAGACAGCAAATTCATAGTTCCATCACGGCAGTATTCCAGTCCTGAAGCAGCAAAACAGCCCCAGACCATCACACTACCACCACCATATTTTACTGTTGGATAAAACATTTTTGAAATGCAGTGTGTCAATATACTTGACAACACCTTCATAGTTGAACTTTTGTCTCATGTCACAGAATGTTGTCCCAAAAGTCTTGGGGATCATCAAGATGTGTTGTGGAGAAATTGAGACGAGCTTTGATGTTAGTTTGCTCAGCAGTGGTTTTCTCCTTGGAACTCTGCCATGCAGGCCATTTTTGCCCAGTCTTTTCCTGATGGTGGAGGCATGAACGCTGACCTTAACTGAGGCAAGTGAGGCCTGCAGTTCTTTGGACGTTGTTGTGGGGTCTTTGTGACCTCTTGGATGAGTCGTCGCTGCGCTCTTGGGGTAATTTTGCCGGCCACTCCTGGGAAGGTTCACCACTGTTCCATGTCTTCGCCATTTGTGGATAATGGCTCTCACTGTGGTTCGCTGGATTCCCAAAGCTTTGGAAATGGCTTTATAACCCTTTCCAGACTGATAGATCTCAATTACTTTCTTTCTCAATTGTTCCTGAAATGTCTGGATGAAGTGTATTTAAAGTCATGGTATACTGTGTCAAGCAGTCATATTAAGTGATGCCTTGATTGTGAACAGGTGTGGCAATAATCAAGCCTGGGTGTGGCTAGAGAAATTGAACTCAGGTGTGGACAACCACAGTTATAGTATGTTTTAACAAAATCACTTTTTCACACAGGGCCATATGGTTTCACTTTTTTCACCTTTAATAATAAACACCTTCATTTACAAATTGCATTTTGTTTTACATACTATACTATGACTTTGTTTCAATTTTTATGTTCAAACTAAGTATGAACATTCAAAGGAACAGGAAATATTAAGCAATTACTTATTTATCACTCTTTTCTTTAAACTATACTATAACTTTTTTATCACTTTTCCAACATACTATACTATGACTTTTTTTGACATATTATATTTTAATTTTTCATTCCTTTTTTCGACATACTATACCATAAGTTTTTTTTATGTACTATACTATGATTTTTTAAACCTTTTTTCGACATACTATACTATGACTTTTTTTATCACTTTTTTCGACGTACTATAGAATGTCTTTTTTCAACATGCTGCTTTAGCAATGTTTGGGAATGCAGTTTGGTATTGACTTCACTACATGAAAACAAGATGTTCATTACATAGGAATGTTCTCTACCTCATAACAATAAATGAAACAACGTACATGTACATTTTAGCGTCCCAACAGGCTTTTGTCGAGACTCGGGACACGCAACTCAAAATCGGGACTGTCCCGATTAAACTGGGACGTCAGGTCACCCTATAGCATCAGCATGTTAGCATTGTCTTCCATCTGTTTTCATCTGTTACTTTTGACTAAACTAGTCAATGTGCTGTTTTTTTACCCTTGATAACGGTTCATTTGTTACATAAAAATGTTTCACCAAGAAAGAGATGTTTCACTTTCACTTTTAGTAAAACACACAGAGGGATGAAGTAGCATTAAAATGTGAGGTCTCTTTGATTTTAACCCAATCAACTCAGCATGAAAGAGAAGCGTCAGTTTTGGACGAGATTAGAAGTCCTGACTTTAATCCAAAACATCAGTAGATGTATCCTCAGCGTGCGTGGATAACATCCTCTGAATGGGTTACTGATGAGCAACCAATGTGATTTTCACACAGTCATGCGTTAATCCAAAGCCCCTTTCAGCACCAGTTTATACGACTAATATGAACACCATAGCATGTATAATAGATTTAAGACTTGTGCTGAAATAGACATTTGAACAAAAGGGCAGACATAGTGTCACTCGGCTCTTTCCCTAGCTGACCCTCTGATGCGCCTAGTGATAAAAAAAAAATTATAATAAAGCATTTTACGTAAGAAGGAGATTGTACAGGATTATGATGTGGCAAACGTACACAGCTTTTCACATAAACACACTGTTAGCAGTGGAGGGACACAATGCAACAAGGCCACACACACACACACAGATGTGATTTAGGTCAACCAGTAGTGGACCAAGGTTTTAATTCAGCTAATGACTAAAACCTGTCTGCCTCTTCTGTGGCCTTTATAACGGCTTGGTTCTGCCAAAGGTTACAATCTGAGGACACACTCATCAGTAGGCTGCTAGTTTCTTCTGCTGTTTTGGCTTTGATGAAAAAGGAGATGAAAGGGAGTGTCTTGTTTCCTCTCTGCCAGCAGAGGAAATACTGCTTGAGCAGGGGTGTGGGAACACCAAAGCCAGCAACTAGAGACTCAGCGGGGCGCAGAAGGCCTCCTTGGCAGGATGCAAGCAAAGGGGATTGTGGGAAATTACACGGGATTAGAGCGGGTGTCTAATGCCCTCATCCAATGGGACATTTTCATCAAGAAACAGGGCTGTTGGACAGGCACAAAGAGAGAGAGAGAGGAACCTCAGCTGACCCTTTTTTCCAGCTCCCCAGGATTAGACCTTTCAGAAAACTTCTTTCTTCTCATTTGTGTTGCTTTTGCAAGCTGGCACCTCTGTAACCAATTGTCCGTGCACACGGAAAGAGAGGGGGAGACAATAAAAATGAGGAGAGCAAAAAGGATGCAGACGGGGTGGAAGTCATGCTGTTTAAGTTGTGATTGGGTTTGTGGGCCTCTACTACTATTATACTATTCTTTTCTTACCTCTCTTCATCACTCCACATGTAATTTGTAACATGGTAGCTTTGTGTCTTTGGAAGTCCTTTGTCCCAGCCCAGATTCCCTTTAATAATGAGAGTTTAATCTCAGGCCCTGAGCTCATGGGGCAAATGTTTTTAGATTGGTTCTTCATTAGTAAAACTACACTTTCCTGTTGGCTTTATAATGCAAGAAAGAACATGACCAAGAAATGATTACCTAAATTATTAGAAGCACAAACACTTGCAAATCTTTTGTGCCATGAGAGATTACAAGCATGTAGCAGACAGTAGACAAATCACTCCGGTACACAGTAGTGTACTTCTAAGTCTCCTAGAAAATACATTACGTACTTGTACCACACAGAAGTCACAGGGAGGTTGTAACTGAATACCTGAGACCAGATTTTACATCCTGCATCCCACATGTAGTCAGATTAAAGATATTAAGATTAACGTTCCATCTTGTGCTTCAAACCAGTGGGTTCACATTTTATCTTTCACTAATCTTAAACTTTTTACAATAAGTAATTTCAATTTAGTAATTTAAATTTCTTTGGTTATTATACATGACAGATTTATGTAGAATTTTTTTTTTTGTGTTTATCTCAGTTAGAAGAGGGAGGTCATATTCTGTGCACCAATCAGGATTACGCAAAGAAATACTTTACAGTAATCAAGTGCTTTGAGTTGCCTAAACATTACTGTAAAATGTTGAATCTTGTTTTATTTGCAATGATTGAAGATTGTAAAAAAACAATAGAAATACATTGACAGTCATAGTAGGGAGCTCCATGACATCCAGAAAGGAAAGGGTCCAAGTACGAATAGACAAGTCATGAGGTGGTTGCAAACTGATCTCACATTCTGTGATGGGTCCTCAGAAGACTTCCGTGAAATAAATCAAAAAGTCTTGTCATGGGGCTACCCCATGCCTTCATTTAAACCGGTGGTAGCATGTCGTATCATGCTAAGCTAACCTTAGTACGAGCAGTACCAAGGGGCGGTTAGCGTGAACATTATCATTAGCATGTGGGCTTGTATCAATGAACACATGGTTTGTCATTTAATTTCAGTTAATTTAAGTACTAATCAAAAATTAGAAATCGTGGTTGGATAAATACAACACATGCACAATTAATTTCAAGTCATTTATTTTAGTTTAGTGGATTTACCCAAGGTTTCATTCACCTGTCCTCATTTTCAAGCAGGGATCTGGGTTGAAATGGCAAACAGGAAGTGACAGCGTCTGGAGTAATTTATAGAGGGGAGGACCTGGAATGGTCCAAGTGTCAGCCAATACAGAGGGGTGTACAGAGTGCCTAGAGTTCTGTTTTGGGAAGCGTGTTCAGCATGTAACATTTCATTTTTTTTGTTATAGTTGTTATATGGTGTATTCATGAAGCCAGAAATGTTTGGGAATGGTGAGTTAACACAACAGTATTTGATTGATTTCCAATTAACTTTGTTTTGTCTTTTAGGAGGGGCTTCTGGTATAAACGAAGGAGGCCGAGGCTCCTCTGGAAGAACAGCTTTGGCCTGGAAGGGTGTCGGGTGTCGGGTGTCGGATGTCGGGTGCTATGGCCCAAATAGTCAGGGCCTGATTTAGCCTTTTATTTTGTTTGATATTAGTTTGTGATGATAATTTGAATAGTTAGTACTTAGTTTCATGTTTTTTTATTTTTATATATTTTTGCAATAAGTCACCCTTGCAATACTGCATTCACATGTGATTGATGAAGAAATACATTGAAGCACCAGGTGAAGAACTCCTGAGTCCATTTCTCCTCCTTCCACCATGGGGCTAAACATTACAAGTCATTTTTAATGGTACGCCACCTTCTCATTGACTTTACATTGGCATTGTTTTTTGTGGTGGCCACACGGACTTTTCACACATTACCTGACAGCATCACGTAATGCATGTTAACAGTGATAATTTCACAGAATTCTGTGAGACCGGGCTAGGTGGCTTCCAACAGGTTGCAATCATTCTCTTGGCTGCTGTAAGTCCAGCAAAAACAGCAGGTTTTTGAGTTTTATAGAACTGAAGGGCTGACAGATCATTCAGAACCAAAACATTGACAGTAACATGTACAATACCATTACAATAATCAGGGCAGATATTTTGGATGCAATATTGTTCCAGAACTGACCAACAGGAGAGCAATCCCAGATCATGTGAAGATATGTACCTTGAGCTTTTAGTGGGCTTAACGTGCATAAAGGACTGTTAATTACCTTCATGTGATGCATTTTCACAGGGGTGAGATATGTCCTATGAATGAAATTGTAGTTAATCTGCTGATGGTCTGGATTGCGTGTTACTTCTGGAATGTTAGACCATATCATGCCAGTGAAGATTGATACTCGTCCTGGGCAATCACCCTTTTTAGAAAAAAAGGTCTAAAATCACCCATGCTAATTGATTGTTCCCTGTATCTTTGATTATCTTTGACCCTGTAGGTGTCCATTATGCAGGACTCATCAATGGCTATTTGTCACTCAGTCAAAATATACCACAAGGCAGTGCATCCCCCTCATCTGAACTGCCTAGTCTAAGAGGTAAAGGAGTCCATAAAAGTGACAAAAAAGAGCTCAATCCCTGCTGCTTTTAAAGACAGGCTGTAAAAACAGATGGCTTTACTGCCACTTTACTCATCCTAATGACATCTAGGACATTTTAACACACACAGGAGAGGAAAGAAAGCAATCCTCAGCATGCAGTTCCTAAGGTTGGCAAGAGTGGAAAAACAGGAAGCCACTGTCTTTATAAGGCAAAATAAAACCTTAAAGACCTATTTAATATTTGGGTTGCCAGGTGCTGCCTACTCTGGCATGCATTTTACCCTTGGCTGGCCTGGGCCTTTTCTCTATTGGCCTCAGTTGAATGCGGTGGGAGAAGCCAACGAGAAGCCATTTACTAACCTTGCAGTGGTTTACATGCCCATTAAATCAGGCTTAAACAATGCCTATATAGACATGACTGCTTTGTGGAATTAGTCGTGGAGGGATAATTGGAAGGTCACTGAGTGTTATTGTGTGCACTCTGATTAAAAATACTTAATTTCTGGCAAGCAGCTAACTAATAAGATGTTAGACCTTGAGAAATAAGGGATTATTAAGGCTTGCAGAGATATTCAACAAAGCATTAAATGTTAACCTTATAAAAAAGTCTTATACATTGGATGGACTGCATTTAGTGCCTTTCTAACTTTTTAATTTAGATTTACATTAGAAGATCAGATTACATACTCTGACGTTTATTTGTGTGTGTGATTACTACAGTATGAAGGTAATATTTCATGAACATACAGAGGATACGATCAAGATCCACAGCAGAACAAATCAGTAAATCTAGAACTTCAAAGTGCCATTGAGATCTGACACTTAAGGGTGTTTTGATTGATACATTCTGATTAGTCTCCCGTTTTTAACTCTCTCTCTTTCTTTCAAAAGTAGATCTTTAAATTACATTTTTGACTCATAGAATCGCAGTTCTTTCTACACTGGTGCCCTGCTAATATCAAGCAGCAAAGCCAAAACTGCATTTGCCAACTGATTAAAGTCAGCTACTGGTATCCCACACACACAATAATTACACTTAAACTGAAATGTAAATGACCCTCCCTTTTTGAGTAAAGAATTATACACTTTAATACTGCAGCTATTTTACTTAATTTTCCATTTCATCCAAATAGGAGGAAAGCATTTTTGGACATACAGTATTGTATAATTGTCTCAGCTTTTAAGCTAGAAAGTGAAAGCTAGCAGGCTAGGTTAACTAGCTTCCCTTTTCTGAGTGGAAGATAATACTCAGATATTGCACCCATCACACCCCCACCTCCAGGAGAAAAGAAATGAAAGGGGAGCTAAATAAAACTTAAATGTACTGTATATATTATTTGTAATTAGAAATAATAAGTACATAGGCCTAAGTCAATGCAATTAGTAAGGATTCAGATCGTATTACAAAAATGAATTTAAATTACAGTTAGACATCAAAAAGGCTATTCAATATGAATGTAGTGATACTGCATTTAGTAAGCTACCTCTCTTTGCAGGGATTTAGTTAGGTTACAGCACATCCTATGAAGCAGTACTATTAACACCACAGATACCATGGTGCAACAGCCAACCAACACAAACTCTTCTGGTTAACTAATCCTTCCAAGAGTCAAAAACTGCAGGCGGCAGGACTTTCCAAAGCAGAACACCACTAGTATGTAAAAGCCACAAATAAGGACAGGGTACAGACAGTCTCCACGTTCGAACTCAAAGACTGTGGTTCTCCTCTGTCTCCTCCGGGCTCAGAGCCCCAACCCCTTCTGCTCGACCCACCCTGCTGCTTCCCCGTCTCATGGAAACTGCCAGTCCTCTCTACAGTCAGAGCAAGTGCTGTACAAACAGTGATGCTGATCTTGTATTTTATGATGTATAACAAAAGTGATTAGTCAAAGAGGCAGGCCTAATTATTCTTTTTGAGAAGTGTGGGAAGAGAGGCAGGCCGGGGAAATTAAGTGTACTGGTTTTTGTGTGTAGAATTTTGTTTGTCACAAATAACTGGTGGTTATTTTAGGCTAGTATGTTTAGGTATTTGTCCAAGCCTTTCTGGTTATATCAGGGACTTGTTTTCTTACCACAAAACCAGTGTGTTTAGCCTTAACCCACACAGGGTGTCAAGTGTTAAGCAGCCATAAAATAAACAGTGTAACTTGAGAAGTGTTTTGCTCTGCAGGTTCACAATGTCAGTGACATGATAGCAACACTTTCAATCTTAAACATACCCCAGTTCACACACACACACACACACACACACACACACACACACACACACACACACACACACACTCAGCTCATTAAATGCTTCTTTGCATTGCTGCTGAGCAACTGAGTCATATCTGTGCAACATTCTCGAGACAGGAAGTGGCACACACATTGTTGACTTAAAGAAGAAATAAAGTTCTTTGGTATTGTCACTATGGAGATGTTTATCAGTTGTTGCTCCAGGATGTAAATGTAGTGAAGAAAAAGTCTCTTTGTCAATTAAAAAAGCATAATCATTGCTACTATCCTATTAACATTGATTCAATACAGGTGAGTTTGAAAAGGTTACAGTGGAGTAGTAACCATAACAAACATTGGTACAGTAACTTTGCACACAGCCACCAGTGCATGCACTTAAAGGACGATTACGGCACAAAATGAACTTAGGGGTTACTAACACATGGGTACCAAGTCGACCGTTCTCTGGGATATGTTTTCATGTTAATCGAATGTGACCAGTTGAAGTGCAAAGCGCTAATTAGCTTGTAACGCTAGTAGTTGGGCACTGGTAAAGTAGAAAGAAATTGTTATTTCTATACCACTAACAACGCTCAAAATAGCACCACACTTCCACGGTAGCATAATGAGGGTCCCTATATGTAAACCAAAGCATTGAAAACTTTGTAAGTGTACAAACAGTATTAAAAAATAGTTTAGAAAGACTGTTCCATTCGCGTATACAGGCAGGCGCCATCTTGGGAAAACAGTCATGACCAGTCGAACCATGAACGCCGTGCAACCAGTACCCAGTAACATGACTCAAGCACGACATTCGTCGTTCAACTGATCATGACTGTTTTCCCAAAATGTGATTAGCATGAAAACATATCCCAGAGAATGGTTGACTTGGTACCCATGTGTTGGCAAACCCTAGGTTCTTTTTGCGCCAGAATTGTCCTTTAATATTCAGCTTGTCCAGTGAAAAATCAACAGTGTCACAGCTATTTGTACTGCCCTGACACCAGTCAGACTCTATAAACAATGCTACAGTACAGCCCCTGCCCTACAACTCACACACTTAACACTGACACACACCCGCATACATGCACCTCACCCGTCCACTTGTTTGCATTCCCTGCTGCATGACATCACCACCTGGGGTCAAAACCCTGCGAGCCGATTGGTTTGCTGTGGCAAAATTGCTGATCAGGTCCAAAGATTACAAAGTTGTGCCAAGAGGTGACATCAGTGTGTGGAGCTTAGCCAATAGCCGAGAGATGCCTGGATGACACTAAAGCCACATCCTATTTACACACACACACACACACACACACACACACACACACACACACACACACACACACACACACACACACACACACACACACATATTCAAAGCAAAGCAGTTTTCAGCAAATGCAACGTGCGATGTGACCCTTAACTTCATCCAGCTCGTATGATGAAGAGGATGTGGAGCAGCTAAGATTAAGTTGTTTCACAAATAATAAATGTGCTGTGGCTGAGCTTTAGGTCTCTGTTTCCTATTGACTTTTACTTCCACTGTTTATGATTGACTTGACAGAATGAGTCATGTGCTATCGTCCACTAAACAGTTCTGATGTGCTGCAGGCATGCACTGTAGTGTGTGACTGCTTATACTGTTTTGCTAAAATACATTTTTTTTGCACAGTAAAGCAAGCAAATATTTCACCCATAGTTCATCATTCCTGTTAAACAAAAAAAAGGTCTATCTCTGTAGGGATCCTTTCCATAATGTTGTCAGACACTTAATTATAATAAATATGTGTATAATCTGAGCCTGTCAGTGGCAAAAAAGCACTTTGAGTGGACGCAAACTGACAGTAAACAGTGTCCTACAGGGTTACAATGTAGCAATACATGAGAAAATAGGGTTCAAGTAGAAAAATACTGAAACATCATTATTTATGCAAATTAACACAGATTTAATTAGATAATGCCTTATTTGCATAACTATACATAAAAGTTCAGAAAACCTGTAATACAAAAAACTATTGTCTTACTGTAAGTAATCAACTGGGGAAGTTTCATGCTATCTGTTAAAATATCTTCTCTATTCACCTGTACTGTCTCCCCTTAACATGGGCTGCGATGGGAAATTGGCATCGCCAATTTAAGTAGTTTCAATACTTTCCACTACTTGGATTTCTTAGAACTTTTTATATGTTATAGGGGATACTTTTATGGGACTAGATCAGTTAAAAGAGTTACTGTTGCAATTTGTGTGGGATCATGTTGCAAAATGCCTGGACTAAAACCATCAAGAGAGACATTATGAGTGAGTCACCTCTTGATGGGCAACACTTCTTATTACTTAGTTCTTGAAGGAAAAGAAAATCTGCTCAAAGTGGATCTGTTTTCCATTCAGGACTGTTTGATTTTTCATCAGGGATGGAACCCCCTCCCCCCCTCAAAATGACATTGATGAATCATTTGTCTTAATGAACTTTGACTAACCAGACTTCTGGAGAGCTTCCTACAAACACTCCCAGGGAGCACAACAGGAGGCTATATTTACTGCTTTAGCGATGTGGATAAAAGCCTGTCTCAGCGGCCACTGTAAGACGCCACAAAGACTCTTAGGGCTAAGCCTTCTCTATCTTAACTGTGTTAAGAACACAAGGCCTATGCGCCTCAGTTATACTGTTTTACTGACTGTTGACAAAGGGCAATGTAGCTTCTTTAAAGTCTATAATCTACTGTCTGCTATATACAGCTTGGACATAAATACTAAAAGAGGATAATAATGTTTTCAATGAATAAGAATCTACCTGACCTGAAAGTGATGAAATCCACAAGTCCTTCTTACACTGTTTGCCTTTGATTTGAGGATTTTGGTAAGCCAGTGTGTGCTTTCTTTCCCTGTCCATCCTCTCCTCTGATACAACAAAGAAATAATACATTGTCTGTTAGCTTAAAGCTCCGTTTAGGTTAGGGACATTTTACTCTTAGTCGTAGCTGGATATTTACCCAAGTTTTGTCACTGTGGATGCTGGCAAAATAGGGGACTTTTTGTGCACCTACTACCATACCAAATTTATGTGTCATTGTAAAGATGGACAATAAATAAACTTCCTCTATTTGCTTTCGGTTTCCTGTATTTTTGAATCTAGTGGGGGCGTCAAACAGTGAGCAATTGCAATACAAACCTTTCAGCAGAAAAAGACTTTGCTCATTAGATGGCGACAGACATTTCGGCCCACATTTCACAAGAGCAGTCATTGTTGTGGGTTGAGGGAAGCACAGTGTGTGGTAAGTCAGTGATGAGTAAGTGACAGGGCTTTAGAGTATAGGCTTCTGTTAGTCATTGTACTTTACCGTACACGTTTGACTGCCTGGCACCGATTCCACTGTCCAAGAAGGAGCGTAAAATCCCATTACACAGTACAATCATGTCTCACATACTCATTTACAAACATAGTCATGTCATAGTTACGCTCAACCCTTTGCCTTGCCTCTTTGCAGACTGGTTTGCCTGGTGATAGATGGTTTGGTTGGCAGGAACTTGTGGAGGAGATTGTGTGCCCTCTTGTCTGCTCAGCAAATAGGCACTGACTCAGCTCTCTGGCATTTAAGCTGGTGGAGGGTGAAGTTCCTCTTACAGCTCAAAGGCAGCTGGAATCTATTAATTACGGTATAGTCTAGAGTGCAAAATAAGCCTGACATCCGGCAAAGCACCTTTGACCCTAACAACATGAACAAACTCTGAGCTAGCAAGCTAATGTTATGCACGCTGAACATGACAAGTTTTTATGGAAAGTTGAATCGTGCAATAAGGTAGGCCCGCTTGGTTCTTTAAGTGAATGAGTGTAAAGTTTTACAAAGAATATGTTTATGGCATTGACTAGCTAACCGTTTTGGGACTGATTGGCAGGGATTGCTGAATGAAGTACACATGGCGATACACTGTTAAGAGAAAATTACGTTAAACCATGTATCAAGCTAATTCATATAGTTCATTATAACTAATTTAAATAGCAGTTAACTTCATTTAATATGTTTCATGCTAAATGTTCCACAAGAACAAGTTACTTCCCTAGAATATTTTGCAGAGGCACCGTCACTGCATATGGGCTAAGCCCGCCCAAGACGATTGTGATAGGTTTAAAGAAATGTAAAAATTCTCATAGCGTTTTTTCCTCCTATCCCAGGATGTATCCTTTGGTGTAGCCAGCCCTTACTGCACATTGCTATGGATATAAGTATGGCAATGACAGACTAATAAGTCACAGTACTGTGTCTGCACAGGCAATAATGATATTGCCTTGTCTGTAGATGCCGGGAATCCTACTGTTTTAGTCCTTTTGGACCTCACAGCGGCGTTTGACACAGTGGACCATGCAGTCCTCCTCTCTCGCCTTGAGCATTATGTGGGCGCAACCTGTCTTTTCATTTCTTCACAGATGATTTGCAAATCTATTTGCCTATGAAAGCAAATGACAGTGTCGCACTAAACTCCCTACTTAATTGTATCACTGATATTAAGTTGTGGCTTTCAGAAAACTTTCTTAATTTGAGTGAAGATAAAACGGAGTGTATTATTTTCAATACTTCAGGCATGCAAAATAGTCCAGCTTTGAGTTTGGCAGCTTTGGCATCTTACACTAGGTCAACTTGGGGGTTACTTTTTATTGCAGCATGAAATTTGACAAGCAGATCAGTAATGTTGTTAGAATGAGCTATTTCCAGCTTCATCTGCTGGCTAAAGTTAAGTCTTTCTTGAGCAGGCACGACCTAAAACAGGCCTCTCATGCTTTTATTAGTTCAAGGTTGGACTACTGTAATGCTCTCCTTGTTGGTCTGAATCTGACGTCTATCTCACGTCTTCAACTTGTGCAAAATGCTGCTGCTCGCTTTTTAACAAATACATCTAGACGTGCACAGATCACTTCCGTTCTCTACACCCTGCATCCGGCTCCCGGTGCGTTTTAGAATAGATTTTTAAGGCTTTAAATGTTCTGGCCCTAGAGTATTTGTCTGAAATTTTAACTTTGCGAGAGCACAACTGGTCTTTACGGTCTTCAAATGAGAGAGTATTTGAAGTAACAAGGTCCAGGTATAAACGATGGGGTGATCAGGCTTTTGCAGTTGCTGTCCCGAGACTCTGGAACAAGTTACCCCCTGAAATTGGCACTTTTTAGGTCCAAACTCAAAACATATCTGTTTAGTCTAGTTTTTAATGCATAGCAGTAGTGTGACAATTTCATTCTTATGTTTCGTTGTAACCTTTTCTGATTTTACTGTTTCTATGTTCACTCTTTCTATTGTATGATACGTGTTTTAACTCATGGTTTCTGATGTAAAGCACTTTGGATACCTGCTGGTTGTTGTAAAGTCATAAATACATTTTGATTGATTGATTGATTGAATCACAGTATGAAAAAAGTTATTTTGCCTAGAAATATATCATCAACCATGACAGAAGCCAACATGCCAAATACATGTGTAATCCATGTGAGATCCTCTTCATGTCATTAAACCCCCTAAATTCTCAGAAGAATTACCTAATACACTACCTTAGAATCCTCAATGGTCTGTTCGGCCCTGACTGAGGGTTAAAGCTGCTATGATCTATATATTTTTTAATATTAATACATCAAATTGCTGAGTTTGAGTGTATTTCAGTTCATTGTTTTGGTTTTATAGCCCGCAGCTTTACTGTTTTGGTTCACTCTCACCAACTTTGTTTCCTGATTATACCAGTGTATTTTACTATTACCATGATAATGTTAAAATGTTGTACAAGGCTGACCTAATAACAGACTACCTTCATGCAATTATTCAAGACAATGTATTAAACAAGGACAAGTGCACATATTGTGTGTTTATCAGCCACTATGGTAATTAAGAGGTGGGTGACATGCTATAATGACCTCTGACACAATGGTTTATTCAAAAAATCCATCTGCCTTTATCGCATCTTCTCGTTTTTGATACAAACATGAAGACAAGTTTTGTTACACTTATAGACTTAGACTTAGACTTCTCTTCATTAATCCTTTTGGGATGACTCCCGCAAGGAAATTGAAATGTATCCGTTTTATCCGTTTATTTGTTATATGCACATTGAAAATGCGTGGGAAAAAACAATAATTTTACAGTCAATGGGAAACAGATGAATGGACACATTCATTACAAAGAGTCAAAACCTATTACTGTGTTTGCCGAACTCATACTGTCGACTCTTTCGCAAGTTTACCTTATCTTGTGGAAGTCAAAGGCCCCCATTTTTTCAAAAATCGATTCAAACAGCTTGCAGAGACATACTGCTGCCTTGATGAACATACTCCATCATTGTAAATGAGACAACTCAATTTGTTCCTCACATTTTACCCCAGCATGACTTTATAAGACAACACTGATCGAAGTTATAGCCCTGTCAACTGCAGTGTAATTCTACCAGAAATTAATAAAAACAGGTCACTGCATAACTCCTGTCTTATCTGTCTTATTATGTTACCTCTTCACTGCCAACAAACATGTATGTGCCAGTAGGCCCTAATTGAAAATTAAAAACTAGCCATATTAAATGTGATAATAAGCAGGTTGGTCAAGTCCTGTTAAATTACAAGTTGTCTTAATTACCATGATGGATATCATCTAGTTCTATATCATAACTGGGTATTACACCCGATGTTGTTGGCAACACTACAACAAACTTTTAATCTGTTTGGTGGTTAAATCTTTGCCTTAATAAAATTTTACCAGACATGATATATGTGCTTGAGCTGCACTGTAAAATTTTTACTGAAATACACTGCAGTCATCACTCACCTTAAATGTTCTTTAAGTCATGATGAGAGAGATTAATGTTTGCAGGGAGAGAAGGCCTGCAGCTCTGCAGTCGGCAGTGGTAAGTGATCTGGGATGAAGTTGGCTCTGAAAATCCCACCATAACAAAATTCTATTATTACCATAAATATCATAAAAGCAGTCAGCAGAGCAACCCTCATGAGTTTAAATGTTTGCAGGACTTCTGATGGCATACATTTTTACACAACAGGATATGTGGTCCTTGTCAAGTGTCCCCGTGTGTTTTTTACAGAATAGTGAATTCGGGAAAAATATGATTGATTGATTTTTTTTTGCTTAGAATTGATATCATGATTTTATGCCACGATTTTTTTTGACCATGACAAAACAAAACAAATTAGCAGTACCAAACATAGACAAGCCTGTAAACATAGAGGCTTCAGTGAAGAGAAGGGGGAGCATTGCAGCACTTGGGAGCACTTTAAAACCTATTTTATACAGTCTATGTTTGAAACTTTTAATTTGTACAATTAAATGAGAATCAAAGTTCTTTAAAAATTTAATCATGAACAGCGTGAATCGAAATCACAAGAATCGTGCAGGCCTACCTTGCGGAGTGGAAAAAGTTGAAACCAGTTTAAACTTTTTGCTGAAAGACAATGCCGTTTTTGTTGTAGCCCTGTGTTGGCTCCCTCGCTGCACTGCTCAAAATGAACGGGAAGACTGTGTTTCCCACGCAGGAGGTGTCAGACTCGAGCCCCAAATTTGATGACTTTAGACTCGACATTGACAATAAAGACTTAACGCTACAACACTTTATTCTGAAGGGAACATGAATGTGTATCAAAAGTTAGGTCTACATCAAACCTTCCATTAACGGTTGAGACATTTCCCTCAAAACTTCTAATGTCAACCTCATGGTGGCTCTAGAAGAAAAATCAGGAACTTGATAAAGCCAATAGGAGTCACAGTCAGGGAACCATGAATGTCTGTGCAATGAATAACAGTGAAACAAATTCCATGAAAATCCATCTGTTAATTTGAGATATTTCAGTCTGGACTAAAGTACTGGACCAACCAAACCACAGCCACAGTCATTGACACTGACATTCTGGTTGAAAAAAATAGCTGCACAACACTCGGTTTTCTATGACATTGGGACATTTTGAGCATTTTTTGTGGTTCCCTACCATTTTTGAAATATAGAGCAAAATTGACATCAGTAGTTCCTCAGCAGTTCTACCCTGTTCCTCTGTCTCACTTCAAAAAGTCCAAGGGAATAGTCACAGCGGAAATTTGGTATTTTAGTTGTTCTGCACCTGAAATAGAAAGTAGAAAAAAGACCTGTGGGGTTTCCATCAGCCTTTATTTGATCACGCCAGCTGTCAGGTTTCTGTCTTTAGACTGTAACTTTAACTTTCTTTCCTTAAAATCATTACACACAGTTCCGCTGTAGTTGATGCCATGATGCCATAAACAAGCTCTATAGGGAGTATGGCTGTGGGAGAGTGACAGCATTTTGGTGTGGTTATATTGTGAATATTTTATTTAACACTAGTTGGCGGAGTCAAAACATAACTGCGTGTTTCTGTCGCCCTGGAATTCAATCTGAGCTGCAGTACATGTGCCTGTGTTTTTCAGCGGGCTTTGATATCAAGAAGGCAGTGCTGTGTTTTGACAGCTTTCAGACTGTGATGGAGTGAATAAAAAAGGGGGGAGGGGAGAAAGACGGGAGAGGAAAAGGGAGTGGGGGAGAGGTGGGTGTGGCGGAGAAGGAATCCTGGGCTGCTCAATGTCAAACCAGGGAGGACTGCAGGGAAAATGAAAGTGGATGGGGGAGGTTAGAAGGACAAGCTTATCAGTGTGTTTGTGAAGAAGAAGAAGGGAGCAGGCTGGCTGCACAAACCACAACAGGATGGAGAAGTAATCCAAAGAGAAGAGAGTGAAAGCACACACACATTTATGTACTGTACCTACTGTCTCTCTTACACACAAGCTCACATTATGTGGAGTAACACTACAGAACGGCTCGGGGTGTATGGATATTTAATGAAACACCCTACTCTCATCCTCCACCAAATCTGCTCACTAGCATGGGTCCAATGGAGGAGGAAGAGGAAAGTAGGGCACGTTTGCAGATTTAATGAGGCAAAAAAAGCGCTGTATGCTTATGCTTACAAGCTTATGTTTTATACTCCACCAGAGCTACTCTCTTCAAAAGACAGACTCCATTCTCTTCTGACATACCTTCACAGAATTCAGCATTATTGAGGCCATATCGTTTCCTTTCAATTGTGAACTGTGGAGTTTTGTGGATACCTAACGGCGGGATGGAGGCCAGATATGAGTCCCATCTACTTCATGTCGCAGTAATCACGTTGAATCGTTTTTTAGAATGTAATCCCATTGAGTAGGCTTACAGTGCATTAAATCTCTAACCCCTTCTCATTTCCGATGTGTATTAGGTTGAGTCACAATGCAATGTTGGTAGATAATTATTCAGACATCAATAAATCAAGAATTCTCCACATATTTGGGGTCTGCAGGGGAGAAGAAATGCTTAAAAACTTGAAATGGGACAAAGAAAGAGGAAAACTAACAGATGCTATTAGCATACAGTGGAAAAAATCACAACAAAGAAAGAAGTTGTCAGATGATCATTAGGCTTGAGGGCAAAGCAGCCTGAGGATCCATGGTACTAGTCCCTACATGGCTTTCTCTGATCCGACCACAGTTCTCTGAAGAGACACTCTATTTTAGTAGAGATGTCACCTGTGGGGTTTCTGGTTGCTAAAACAGGGGCACATACCCATAAGGGATAGTGTGAGCGTGGGGTCGGGCTAAAGAACACACCCACATACAAATAGGCACAAATGTAATAACTTCACAGCAAGTGCATATTCCTAAGAAGCCATTTGTGCCAGCCTCAGTGGAGAATCAAGACAATACATGCAGCTATGTATCCAGAAACAGCTGAATATGTGGCTAATTACATCTTAAGGTAGGTCATCGCTCCCTCATAAAACCGTGTTTACCGTTCGCAGTGGATTTTACACCAAGTCATTGTGTCTATAATTGAGGACATGGGTTGTTGTCAACAAGGTCGCCGTGTTTAACCGACCAGCTTTCCAGGATTGGCGACATGACTCGGATGTTTGTTCGATATGCGTCAGTAAGGCAGAATCTTCTAGAGTGGCTGTCAATTTGTTTGTCTACATTCTTACTGCAGGGAAGCATAGTGTGACATTGTGGTTTGTGTTCAGGGTGACAATGGGTTAAAAAAAAAAGAAGAACAAGTTTGCTAACATTTTTTGAGGCAGACATTATAAATTGCTTTTTATATATTATTTATTTATTTTTCGCACACTTCTTCTGCTTTCATCCTGCTTTTGATTTCTCAATGTCCTAAAGATTCATGGTTGTTTTACTTCTTCTGCCTCTCACCATCCCTGCTGGAAATTTTATGAATGTTATAAAAAAAATAGCATTGTCACATAAAAGCCCAATGTTTATTTTTCCGTTTAAACAAAAGGCCTTGTCAATATGTGTTTTTCTCCCCGTCTCAGTCTGAAGTGAAAAAATGCATCTCATCACGTCGACTTTGAGAGTATCAGACATTTTCACCCTGGGTGAGCTGGAAGAGGGGACGCTGGTAGCGAGCCAGAGAATGAAAGATGGATGCTGTTCCCGGTGCATTTGATTGCTGCCTCATTATACAGCTTCTCCTGGTGGAACACGTTTCAACTTTCTCTCAAAAATGCACACAGACACCACTGAGTTCATTATTAGAGGCCTGCTGAAATCAAATGTGCTTGAACAAAGCTGCTCTGAAAAGCAACACACTGACGTGTGTGTGTCTGTGCTTACCCAGACATATGTTTTGATATCATTTATTCAGTGTGTTGTGGGACTATACGAGTCAAAACCCACTTGACTTTCTAATGCTAAAACTGCATACATATTCTATACCATGCAACTGGCTTTTGTTTTTTTTTTGTGTTGCCAGTGGTTTTGTAATGGCTTTTTGCTTCACCCAGGGTGGATGTGGATGGATCAAGACTCTCTCATCAGGAGGAGATGGAGGGAAGGAAGGATGTGTGTATGAAAGAGAGAGAGAGAGAGAGTGCGGTCAAGCCAAATGGGCCTCAGGGGTGGGGTGGAGGGTGGGGGTGGGGGGGTGATGATGGTGGAAGGGGGGATAGGTGGGGGTCTGGGGCCTCCTTCCATGCCATCGTATCCCAAGGCGTGCCTCTAAAGTTACACACTGTCTGTGGCTGCGGCCAGCAAGTCTCACATCACCACATATATTAAAGCTCTGCTGTAACCAGATAGCTAAGTGGACCCACATCACCATCATATTTTGGTTGGCATGTATACACACATCCACTGTTTTTCTCCGTGTATTCCTCTCAGCTCTTCTCCTTCAGCCCCTTTTACCTCTAATCATCTAATACCACAGTATAGGCCGCTTTATTATGGGTCCAGTGTGGTTAATGAGAGATGTGAGGTGCCAACAAGGTATATCACTTATCACTTGCTTGAGAGCTGGCACTGTGACAACACTGCTAAAGCTGGTGAGAGAAAGGAAAAGGGTGAAGGAGAAGAAGGGGAGTTTATTTTCTTTTTATCTTTTCTTTTTTTCTTTTCTAAGTCATACTGGGAAGCCTGGTTGCTTCTTGTAGTTACACTCATGTTCAAAAACACAACATCCTTGTATCTTCTAAAATGAAATATATAAAGACCTGTCAGTGTGTGTGTGTGTGTGCCCTTGCTTTTATATCTGTGATTAAATAGGACCACACAGCTCAGAAATGAGGACACTGAGTAATGGTGGGTGTATTGATTTTTGGTCTCTGTCTCCCCCTCTTCCTCTTCTCCTCCACCATCCCCCTCATGAAGAAGGCCTCGTCTGAGCTTGTATGAGCCGCTGTACGTAAGGCGCTACTGGAGGCCGGAGCTGCCCAGCTTCTCCACCCCGCACCTGGGAAAAGGTGGGTATTGGTGGAGTCCCCAGAGGTACACACCGACGCCGAGTGGTCTTCCCTGGGAACACTGGCTTCTCTGACGTGCCCTCAAGTCTGAATGCAGGCTACTGCCACATCCACCCCACCTTGGTGTAAGTGGACTGATAGAGCTACTGGGTTACAAGCGTACCTCCCTGCATGTATGTGTGTCTGCGTGTGTTGTGTGTGTGTGTTGGCATTGTGCTCTTGTAGCTTGCTTTTGACGAGCTTTTCTTAAGTAGAAGTTGGTTGTCAGCACTCTGGGATAAGCAGACGACAGACCAGTTAGTACTCAATCAGCACTCTGCCGGTTTATCAGAGGCCAGGCGTGGAGCCGCAGTCAGGAACTCTCCTCACGCTGTCACCTTGCTTGTATGTCACCAAGATCACATCTTTACAAAGGGGCCATTAGGCCTGTCAGAAAGCATGTATGCTACAAAGTCACCTCCTCATCTGAGAACTCCTGTCAATGCCGTGGCCATCACTAACCTAGAATATCTGCCAAACATGAGGGAATGTAAGGATACTTTTATACTCTGGGTTGCATACAGTCAGCTCGTCAGTGCCAGTACTAGAAAATACTGTACTGTAGGTACAATTTTGAGTTGTTTGTAATTCACTTGAGTTTTTCCAGTTTACTTTTGATTATTTGTTTGTTGTGGTTTCAACATTAGTCTACAGGTCTTCATCCATGCTAATCGGCAAATCAAATTTTTCACCTGATAATGGTGCTAGATTTCTTCTTCCATTTATCCTCTGAGCAAATCCATTCAATAATGGTCGAGACATTTCCCTAAAGACAACAAATGTGAATCTCATAGTGGCTTCAAGTGTGGCAAAAAAGAAGAGAAAAGCCTAAATCTATCCCATAACATCTATACTGACCCCATACCTATTTTTTTATGTTTGTGTCTATTCCCAGCCCTTCCCCCCTATCACCAACCTTATATAGATTATATATAAATATAATTTACTCCAGCTACTCTGCATTACACCCACATCCCCCCAAGGAGGCTGATAACTGAGAGCACACTGACCTAAATGGATGGGCAGAGTAATGGTCTACACGCCCCAGAGCATCTTGTTGTCATGACAGCAGAATGGTTGTGAGCGTCTGGGTGTTCCCTCGAACTGATCTGATTTTACCGCTCTGTCAATTGAGGTGTTTGGGATAGAAGCAGAGGGGTAAGGTGAACATCCAATCACAGAACAAAGGGATCCCAACTGGGAAAAGGAGAAAGAAAGAAAGAAAGAAAGAAAGAAAGAAAGAAAGAAAGAAAGAAAGAAAGAAGAATCAATAGAGAGGAAGAAGAAAGAAAGAAAGAAAGAAAGAAAGAAAGAAAGACAGAAAGAAAGAAAGACAGAAAGAAAGAAGAAAGAAAGAGGAATCAATAGAGGAAGAAGACAGAAAGAAAGAAAGAAAGAAAGAAAGAAAGAAAGAAAGAAAGAAAGAAAGAAAGAAAGAAAAAGAGGCAGATAAGAGTACACAAAAGAGAAAGAGATGCAGGAGAGGGATAGTTCAAGAAGCATTGCAGAAATATAAAAAGAGACACTTAAAATGGAAATAAATAGTTTTGAGCGAAAGAGAGAAAGATTGATGGTCAGGGAGAAAAAGGAGAGAGTGAAAAAAATGAAAGAAGTGGAAAGAGAGAAAAAGCCAAGGGGCTAATGGGCTCGTGGCTAATCAATCCTGAGTGATGGCCACTTTAGAGTGGGCCAGGCTGACAGATGGAGACCATCCCTATGCTTTAGCTCTCCCCTGACTCCCCTGCTCCTAACTCACCGTGCAGGGACACATCAGCACCCCCGACATCACGTACATGCAATACACATTTGGAGACACACTCAGCCCAGCCAGGGCCTTTTACATCTGCCAATCCATTTATCATGTGAGAAACGGCCACAACAGGCGCCTGCACTGTTATTCCTGACATGGATGGGTTTGAATGAGTGCAGCATCAGTTGTAGATTGATTCTCCATAAGTATTGATTGGACTAAATGAGCACTGGGATCGATCGCTGTAAATGAGTTACTACTTAGGCAGCGACACGGTAGGCTAATTTTGTACATTTGTCCACAGTGAGTAGAAAGAGGAGAATCTGTTCCATTTATACAGGATTACTGGATAAATCAGTGATGTGCCACCACAGCAAGAAAGACACACATTTTCCACATCGATGTGCAAACACGCAGCATGTGGACTGAAATGGACAAGAGGATAATGAATGGAAAAAATAAGATAGATGCTATTTAAAGACTGTAGAGGGTGTAGTGCCTACTGAATTGCGGAGGTTATTTTTAAAACAATACTGAAAACTGTTATATGCTGTAAACCATGATGAAGCATTTATGCTTGTAGCAGCAGTGTCACCGTAGGAACACAGCAGTTCACAACACAACTAACAATGTCATATTTCTATTTCATCCAAAGCATTACAAGTATGGTCCCGACATTACAGGTTGTTTACAATATTCTACTGAAACTAAACAGGAGCAAACAAGACAGCAGTGTCATAAATTGCCCTGTTAAAAAAGATTAAAGAGAAGAAAGTGCAATCCAGTGACTTGGACAGAATGGAGGGCTGCATATTAGCTCCTAAAGGACAGCAGGAGGGAAGAGGAGGACGGCGGCTGAGGTCTCCACTGATAGATATTCAGCAGACAGTTGCTTTCTGCTCCCACTATCAGCAGGGATGCTTGCACTGGGTCATGACACACAAGCCTCTTATGCTGCAGTGACAACAGCTGCAAGATTCCAGTTGCTACTGTGTGCTTGTTTGCCTCTGCATGTGTGTTCATCTGTGCACACATGCGTGTGTCACTCACGTGTTTTCTTTGTGTGCACTTAATCAGCACTTACACATATAAAATCCAGCGTGTTGTCTGTTAGGTCCTTTGCCAATCCTCTTGCAAGGGAACAGCTCTGCTTTCCTCACCCAGCTGTCATGTCAACAGTAAGTCAGTCAGTCAGTCAATCGGTAAGACATTCAGTCAGGCAGAAATGCAATTCTTCCCATAGACTCCGCTGGGGATTAGATCCCCGACTTCCTGAGCCATGGAAAAGGGTCAAAGCACAAGCCACAGATGGCAGAACCCAGGCTGAGCTTTAAGAGAAATCCAACTCTGCTCAGAGTTGGAAAGCTAGAAGGTCGAAAAGGCAGAGAGAGGGGAAAAAGAAATAGATCTGGCTGGAAACGAGGGAGGAAACTGAGCAAAGACAGGCCGTTTGTTTCCACAAGCCAGCACACATATTGGAACATATCCATTAGGATTAAGCCAGAAACTGTATTGCTTTACAGATCATGAGGTATTCTTTCAAAGCATATTCATTTTCATACCTATTCATTATTTCCAGGGTTAAGTTTTTACAGTGTCAACTTAGCATTAATGTATGCTAGTGAGGAATCAGGAAGGCTCCAAACGTCTTTATAGCTGTGAATAGCACCTTTGATAAAAGAAGTGTCTAATCCATTGACATTTTGAAAAGCAAAGTCTGGCCTCTTGGTACTGTGAGAAAATCACCTGCTGAGCTTGGTAATTGAATGGCACTGTTCTGCTTTTATTATCCCGGTTCACCTCTGAGAGGCTGACATGCTCAATAATGAGGTCTTTGTTAATTAAGTTAGCTGATTAAGAAGCTGATGCATAATTAAATTCACAGGGAATAATTGTGAGGATTGTCTTGGTTTCATTGTTAGCCCTTTTTGGATTTACAGGAGAGAGTAACATCACCTTCAGCCCTCAAACGTAGCTCTCAATATTGGGCAAAAAAGCAAAAAAGTCAGTGAGTTACATTATTAATTACCATACTTTCTATTTCTCAGCTCCTTGAACTTTGACAACTCACAACCTCCACACACTGACACACATGTTACATTTTCTGTATTTAACGTGTAGAAATAGAAAAACAGGCACCATTGTTTAACAGTTTGTAGGTATTTAGCGACAGCTAGGTGGTAGCTAACGGCAAGTTGTAATTAAATACCAGGTTATAAATTAAGCTAGCTAACAGTGTTTGCCCAGTTAACCAGTTATTCTCGTGGTGAAAACTCTGAACAAAACCAGATGATTTGTGTTTGTAGGATTACCAGTCTATATATATATTTCATGTGAGTCCATTACCTTCCACTTTCATTGTGTTGTAATTTTAAACTCCGGTGGATTTGTGAAGACTATGATTAACTGCTCCTCAGATCTCTGCAGGGTAAATCCAGGCAGCTAGATAGACTATCTGTCTAATCTGAGTTTTCTGTTGCACGACTAAAACAACCTTTGAACGTATGTCCCACCAAAACAAGTTATTTCCCGAGGCTATTTTGCAGCAGCACTGTGGCTCCACTCGGCACTTAGCACCCTCCAAGACGATTATGATTGGTTTAAAGAAATGCCAATAAACCAGAGCATGTTTTTCTCCCATTCTGGCAAGCTAAGAAGACACAACATGTAAACAAGGCAACTTTGGAGTCACCAGGACCTTTTCCTCTTCTGGTAGAGGCTACCAAAACCCCTCTATGCCCCAAGCCAACGTGACGTTTCTCTACTGAACACAGGGAGACCAAACTGATACAACGCCTCCATTAAAGGGTCTTTACTTCACATTCAATACATTAAAATGGCAGCCAACAAATATTTGCTATGTAAAGATGTAGTGGAGTAATGGCGTGTGTGTGTATTGTAATGCCAAGCTTTATTGTCATCACATTACAGCAATTACAGACTCACCAAGTGGAAATTATGTAGTGTTTATTTATCTACCTTAAGGTTATTATGAGCAGATATTCTGCTGTGTATTGTGTTGTGAAAAAATGGTTAAAGTGTCCATGCAGGGACATTGCAAGTTTAAACTCAACAAATGATTCTGCCTGGGTGCTCCGAGCCAGGAGTTGGTCATTAAAGGTGCCCTAAGCGATGTCACGCGTGTTTTAGGCTACAACATTTGTGTCACATACAGTAAACATCTCCTCATTATCCGCAAGCTGCCTGTCCCCAGAACACACTGTAAAAAAAACATGGTCTCTGTAGACAGCCCAGGGTCTACAAATGGCAACAAAAATAAACTGTGCCAACGTGCAGCCAAGAACCGACAAGTAGGATTTGGGGGTGGGGGGTTTGTGGATGGGATGAGGAGGAGGGAGGGGCAAGCTAGTCTTGTTATGTTTGAAAATACTTTGAACGTCAACAAGAAGTAAAATCACACAACGACAACAAATCAGATAACATGACATACCCCCGCATTATCTAAGTAATGTTACTGGGATTAGTAACTATTGTAACCATTACATTTAAAATTGTGATCGCACACACTACTCCTTACTGAAAATAAGTACTGAAAAAAAGTAATCACATTACAGCAATTACAGACTCACAAAGTACAAATGATGTGGTTTTTCTTAACTACCTTAATTTTATTATGAGCAGAGATTCTGCTGTGTATCATGTTGTGAAAAAAAGTGTTAAAGTGTCCATGCAGGGACATTTTAACACTTTTCCTCATGGAGTAGAATGAGATGCAAGTTTAGACTGTACAAATGATTCTGCCTGGGTGCTCCGGAGTTAGTTGTTAAGGACTCAAAATCAGATAAGTAAAGTGCTAATGCTTGACAAACACCCTCGCCGTCACACCCTCTGCACGATGCGTGGAGCCTCCGGTGAAAGGCGATGCCGGGCGGCAGAAGGCGGCGTGCTGAACAGGTGACAACACAAACCCGTTCCTCCCTGAAACAGCCAGCTAGGCTCAGTTTACTGTAGAAAGTCACACAGCAGATGGTGTCCAAGGAAGTGAATTAGCACCGTGAGGCCTTGTCCACACACACCAGATGGGAGTAGAAGAAGAGACAAAGAAACTAAGGGAGAAAAACAAGGACATGAAGGCAGAACAACCAAGGTGGAGAGGGGGTGGTGTGCAGGGGGAGTTAGGCTTTGTATGAGCTCATGTGTTTGTTTGATTGTGTGTGTTTGTGCCTTTGTTGGCCCAATGCAAGGTCTGGCCAAGTTCATGGGCCTGTCGGCTGTGATTATACCCATTCATTGACTCATTAATCCAGCCAGATCGCATGTGTAACACTTCTCATTTTCATTCTACTTGTGTTGTGCAAAGCAAAGCTGTTCAAACATGCTTATTTGTGTTTTGTTTATTTGTTGTAAAGGTGGAGGTATCGCTGGAAAAAACTGAGGGAAAGGGTGCCTCAAGTGCTGAAAAGAAGAGTGTAAGAAACTGAAAAAAATAAAAATCACACTGGTGTTTTCCTCAACCTGTTTCTAATATGTTTCTTTTCTTTTGATCCCCTCTTCCAGTAACTTTCTTAGCCTGTGAAGATTCTTTAGACTTAGTGAATATGGAGCCCCGACACCTGATACACTCATATTATACGGGTGACAAGTTGCTCTTTCAAAATCAGAAATGACTGCTGCAATTTGTGTTAAGGCTGGAGGGAAACACAGCCATGTTTTGGTCAAGGTAATCTCACAGTGTCAGTGGTTTAGGAACGGGCTCTGGAATGTTAATGAGGGAGAATAAAAGGGCAACACGACTTCAATGCCACACAGATGTGGTCTATCAGTGATGCAATCTTGCAAGGAAATGAGTTGCAGCACTTTCAATCGCAGTATTGTGTTGGAGGGATGTTAATTTTATGTGTGGACTGTACACAAGGTTGTAAATAGAAATGTCAGAATAAAGTTGTGCTGTAGCTTAAGTGTGAAAATATCTTGTTTTTTAATCTCCCTCTCTGTCCACGCCCCTCCACAGCCCATCTGGCTGTGATTATTGGCCGTGGCCTAATCCAATGTTGTGTCCCTTTTGACACAATGGGGAGGGCCAACTCTCTGTTGTCCCACCCATCCCTCTTCTTCTTCTTTTTCTTCTTCTAACCGTTTTCTTCTCTGTCTCTCTTCCCCTCATTCTCGTTTTTGCTCTTTCTCTTTTTCTCTTCCAACCTCTCTCTGTTTTAACTCTTGTTCCTTTTCTCCTCTTTGCCTGACTGCTGCTGCATCTGTCACTAGTCGAGCGACAAGCGCCTGTGTGGCACTTTGCCAATGCTGACAGCTGGCAGAGAGAAAGAGAGAAAAATAAACAGCGGCGGAGAGAGGGCAAAGAGAAAGGGGAGGGAGGGAGGGAGGGAGGGCAGTTGATAAATATCAATACAAGTCAAAAATTCCAATATCACCTTAGTGATTGCACATGGCATTGCAGAGGTAGCAAAGGAAATCAATGATAGTGTTACAGATATACAACATTAAGAAGTAATACAACAACAAAAGCCTGCATGAGGAAACAGGTGACAGGGCACCTTTTGTCCTTAAATATTTGTTTCTTTTTGCCTCTTGTCATATTGGAAGTAAGACGTAGGCTACCTTTTTCTCTTTCTGTTTGCAGGCAGCCATGTGTTGTGATGGGGGTCCACTCATGAAGAGAGCTCTGAGTTGACTGATCTACTTTATTGACCTTTGTTTGTTTACAAGCATAAATAAGCAGATGGATAGGGTGTCTTGTTGAGAGATGGAAAAGGATGCTTAATAATGAAATTTAGTTCATTATCCTCCAAACAACAGATGAGCATTTTCTGATCCGACATCCCTATGGGCAGGATGACATCATTTGTCAGGGCCCTCCAAAAACGTTACCAATCCCTGTTGGAAAACATTTGAAACTTTTTTCTGATCTAATACTAATGTAGTTAAAGTGAGACTTTGTAACTTTTGACAGAATACATGGCATAATCATCTGCTTACAAATAAATATATATATATATATATATATATATATATATATATATATATATATATATATATATATATATATATATATACAGGTAAAAGCCAGTAAATTAGAATATTTTGAAAAACTTGATTTATTTCAGTAATTGCATTCAAAAGGTGTAACTTGTACATTATATTTATTCATTGCACACAGACTGATGCATTCAAATGTTTATTTCATTTAATTTTGATGATTTGAAGTGGCAACAAATGAAAATCCAAAATTCCGTGTGGCACAAAATTAGAATATTGTGTAAGGGTTAAATTTTGAAGACACCTGGTGCCACAAAGTAATCAGCTGATTAACTCAAAACACCTGCAAAGGGCTTTAAATGGTCTCTCAGTCCAGTTCTGAAGCCTACACAAACATGGGGAAGACTTCAGATTTGACAGCTGTCCAAAAGGCGACCATCGACACATTGCACAAGGAGGGAAAGACACAAAAGGTTATTGCTGAAGAGGCTGGCTGTTCTCAGAGCTCTGTGTCCAAACACATTAATAGAGAGGCAAAGGGAAGGAAAAACTGTGGTCAGAAAAAGTGTACAAGCGATAGGGATCACCGCCCTAGTCAAGATTGTGAAAAAAGATTCACAAGGAGTGGACAGCTGCTGGAGTCAGTGCTTCAAGATCCACCACCAAGAGACGCTTGAAAGACATGGGTTTCAACTGCCGCATACCTCGTGTCAAGCCACTGTTGACCAAGAAACAGCGCAAGCGTCTCACCTGGGCTAAGGAAAAAAGAGCTGGACTGCTGCTGAGTGGTCCAAAGTCATGTTTTCTGACGAAAGCAAATTTTGCATTTCCTTTGGAAATCGAGGTCCCAGAGTCTGGAGGAAGACAGGAGAGGCACAGGATCCACGTTGCCTGAAGTCTAGTGTAAAGTTTCCACCATCAGTGATGGTTTGGGGTGCCATGTCATCTGCTGGTGTCGGTCCACTCTGTTTCCTGAGATCCAGGGTCAACGCAGCCGTCTACCAGCAAGTTTTAGAGCACTTCATGCTTCCTGCTGCTGACCTGCTCTATGGAGATGGAGATTTCAGGTTCCAACAGGACTTGGCGCCTGCACACAGCGCAAAATCTACCCGTGCCTGGTTTACGGACCATGGTATTTCTGTTCTAAATTGGCCAGCCAACTCCCTGACCTTAGCCCCATAGAAAATCTGTGGGGTATTGTGAAAAGGAAGATGCAGAATGCCAGACCCAAACGCAGAAGAGTTGAAGGCCACTATCAGAGCAACCTGGGCTCTCATAACACCTGAGCAGTGCCAGAAACTCATCGACTCCATGCCACGCCGCATTAATGCAGCAATTGAGGCAAAAGGAGCTCCAACCAAATATTGAGTATTGTCCATGCTCATATTTTCATTTTCATACTTTTCAGTTGGCCAACATTTCTAAAAACTCCGTTTTGTATTAGCCTTAAGTAATATTCTAATTTTGTGACACAGAATTTTGGATTTTCATTTGTTGCCACTTCAAATCATCAAAATTAAATGAAATAAACATTTGAATGCATCAGTCTGTGTGCAATGAATAAATATAATGTACAAGTTACACCTTTTGAATGCAATTACTGAAATAAATCAAGTTTTTCAAAATATTCTAATTTACTGGCTTTTACCTGTATATATATATAAATAAATAAATAAAAATCAATTCATAAGCACTAAAATGCACCTCTCTCTGTTCAATACATACTATTTGGGAGATCTAGGTTTGGGTCAAATTGACTACTTTGGTAAGGTTATGGGATCTTTGTCTGACACCAAACAGAAGCCTTGACTGGCGATAGGAAAAAGGCAAAAAAAAAAAAATTTTAATGCATCCATTCACCATCTACCCGTTGTTGTTTCTCTTTGGCAAACAATCATACATACGTACGGTCACCAAAAAAAGGAGGGATTTATGGGATGGCAGAGGGGCACACAGGGTAGGTCTGGTCGTCCCAAGATGCACTGCTTCACTCAACATCCTGCTGACAAACAGACTGCAGCAGGCCAGGGTGGGCCCACAACACTATAGGGTGGTCTGAACACTGTTATCAGCTTGGACACTATTGTAAAGTAGCAAGGCTTTGATGATGTTTACATTAGCTAATATTGCAAAGAGAAACTTGGTATGCTATCATAACAACTGTGTGAGCACACACAAACTTGCAGTGTTGCAAAGATGAGGCCTAGAGTGCCAAGCCTTCAAAGGCAACAGATTAGTAAATCGCCCACTCTCCTGATGCAGCATCATTCTTGTGTTAGAGTTAAATCCTGCGTGCGACATCAAGGGAACACACTGGGTGACCAGTCGTAAATATCTGCAGTGTGTTTATTTGGCAGCACAACAATATTCTTTCACTCCCATGCCTGCAGTGTAAAAACAACACTGGCATATTTATAATATATGCATACTGATATACAAGAGCTCTTGTGGAAAAATATTTCTGTATTTGGCAGTCTGAAATCTCAGGAATCACAAGGGTCCTTACTCTGACAACAGAGAAGAGGACTGCAGAGGGGATTTAGGGGGGAGGGACGCACTAAAATGCAGCATTCCAACAAAGAAGCCATGTTGTTGCACTTTTTAGAATGACAGAATGTGTCACAATGAAAATAAATGTGCTGTTGCAGAGACTAGAGGGGAAAAAAAGATAAGCGGCAGGTTGGTTGGGAAGAAGAAGAAGAAAAAGAGAAATTTCTTTCCACTGTGGTCCTCCAACATACACAACAAGCAAATAACACTTAAGAGAAATTAAGCTTTTCCTGCGCAGAATACCAAACAGTTCACTCGCACTTAGGAATGAGCTGACTAGTCTGATTAAATGTTGGCGGTGGGGGAGGTGAGCTCAGGGAGAGAGAGAGAGAAAAGGAGTAAATCTCCATTTTTCCATCTAGAGAATGTATGTCAGTGGGCTGCCCTATCTGCCTGGCCCACATCTCTCTCTCTCTCTTTCTCAGCCTTTGTGAGCGGGAGTGATTCAGTGCAGTAAAGTACAGTAGTCTGTTGCCAATGCCGCCAATTCATATTCAGAGTGCGTTCTTTGCACTCTTGCAAGCACACACTACACATTGACTGACTAATGGAGAAATTGAAGAGGTCTATCTGGGCAGCACATACTTCATTAAGTCACAGTTGCTCTACTTTAACATTTTTTTTCATATACTCAGTCAGATACTATAAGGGAGGTTCCTCATGAGTAAAGTGAAGAGCCTGCTATGATGGCTTCGTTTTTTTACATTTTGGAACCTGGCTCCAGAGATTTGCTCCTACTCAGCCATAAGTGTGTGTGTGATGTGCTATAATGCTCACAGTCAGTGTTGCACTTTATCCCAAAGGTATTATTTCTTCCACACCTTCCACACCACACCACACTTTTGTCTGGCTTTATACAAGTGTGCACTGTCATGTTAACAGGAAAGGGCCTTCCCCAAACAAAGTTGGGGAAGGCCCCAAAGTATAAAAGTGAGTACCGGTAATACATATCTGTGTAATAAATATGAATCTACGCCGACATTTATACACACATAAGAGTGGTATCAATCTTCACATCTAACTCTCGGCAAGAAAGTCAAAGCACATTTTCAAAAATGTCAAACTATTCCTTTAATTTTACAAATCAATTGCAGATGAGCTTTTTTTGAATTGATTTGAGAAATAAAACAATGAAATGTCTTGGATTACATTGACACTGGAGTCAGAGAGCACATTTACCTCGCCTTCATCCAACAGTAGCAAGGCTTCAGAGGCGCAACGGGGCAGACACCGCTACTCGTTAGCTCAAATCTGCACGGTCAATAAGACCTTAGAATGTATTTCCTGAGTAGGTAATAGAATTTCAAAGTTTGGAGAGTATCAACCATGCTGAGGGGAATATCCCCTGGCACAAAACAATATTATACACACACACACTCTCTTCCCCAGAAACCCCCCACACCCCAAATTGAATTAGAGATTTAATTAAGAAGTTATTTGGCCTGAGCAATAGAGCAAATAGATACACACACAAACACTTTTTCTTTATATTTAACCTTCATGCACCAGTTGATATCTAAGATGTGTGTGTTAAACAAAATGTGAGCAAACACAAGCTGCTCGTGTGTATCTCAGAATCTGCTCACACTCTGTTTCCTGTGTTGTGGTTCCAGTGCCAACAGCTGTAGGGGAAGTCAGAGGGTGTTGCGTTAGGCACTTGTTTGTGTGTGTGTGTGTGTGTGTGTGTGTGTGTGTGTGTGTGTGTGTGTGTGTGTGTGTGAGAGAGAGACAGTGTACACAACCTTCTTTCACCTCCCTGCTGGGGCTGTTCTATTTCCTGGTTGCAGGTGCTGCAGTGAGATCACTTCCTGCCGGCTCCCCCCTGTGTGAGTATCCGTTGGCTCCAGCAATTTCCTGTCCGCAGGGAAAAGGAAACTATAGGAAACAGGATGAGCATCCCGGGCAGGAGGGGTCAGAGAGGGCTGGGAGAGGTGGAAGGAGGAGGTGATGACCCTGGAAATAGTGGAGAGGACCACGGATAAACGGATGCTCCATGTCAGAGTTTGCTTTCCTTATCGAAAGTAGATAGTGATGTCTTTTTTAACATTAGGCACTCATAAGAATCACTATGTTCTTGTATTGTCAGGGGGGAGTTTTAAGGGAAATTCCAGAATGACTTTTCTGAAGTTCATCTTTATTTTAAACCCACTGTTCACTTTTATATAAAGGTCATAAAAAGGGATGGCAGGACTATTTCTTAAAAAAGACACAGGTCAATATTGTGGTAGCTTGGGAATTTAATTTGAAGATTGATATTACTTTCATTTCTGTCCGATATGCTGTATTTAAGCCTACAATCAGCAGCTGTTTAGTTTAGGTTAGCATAAAGCTTGAAAACAGGGGAAAACAGCTAGCCTCTTTACACATTCTTTTAACTACTCTTTCTTAATACCACCCTTAAAGAAGAAGGACGCTGATTTTACATATCAAAGTCTGTTTACAGATCTTGAGGAGTTCTACTGCACATGTGCAGTGGTACTCCTCAAGATCTGTAAATACTAATCCAGAGGAGCTGTGTGAAGTCTCATAAATTGCCTCAAGTTGCCTCAGTTAGGGCAGAAGCATGAATTAAATTAAATGAAAAGTATGAAAATCAAAAAATAAATATGGGGGTGTGGAGTTAGAAAGACCTCTGCAGCCACCTTCTCATCCCTCCCTGAGGCTATGTTAGCCACTGCTTGCATAAAACACCTGAATTTCTGACCAAATTGTTGGTGGTTGAGTTGGATTGTGGGTAATGTAGGCACCGGTTTTTCACAAGGAGGAAGAATGGGTGGAATATGAAAGATGATATTGCTGATTCTGATCCATCTGCGACTGGTGGACTACTCTTTTAAATGGGCATGAATCGGACGACTGAAGGTCAAAAGTCATGTTGAGGATGAGGATGTCGCTAACCCTCCTGTTAGCTTCCTGACTTTAACTCATATTTCATCTAACTGACAAGAAACTTCCCTTCATATCTTGGAAATCACTGTCACGCACAGGCAGCACAAGACAGATGTTATTCACGTATACTCAAATGTAGTCACACATACTGTAAACCCTGACACACACAGGGCCATTCATTACTCAAGATCATGGGCCATGTGAAGGGCAAGCCCAGGCAGATAAGTCTTTCTTCTGAAATTTCCGCTACCCTTCTTCCAGTCTGTCTTACTATTCACATTTTCTGGCAAAAATAGGGCTGTTGTGGAAAACATTTTTTGATGTCAGCTTTTGAAAGAGGGTCTTTATGTGACTGTTGATGTACATGCTTCACAAGTTTTTGGAAGATATTCCCTCACCTCCAACTGAAGTTGTTTTGTAATATCTATCTATCTCTTTTAAAACTCTGGTCAAAAATAAATTGCTGAGAAGATGTCTAACGCGCCATAACTTTTAAAGGCCCTTGCGATAGGAATCTTTTTATTATGATGATCAACTGCCCTGTGTTCACATTAAATTGAATTTAATCTTAGGGGTCACCTTAAACATTTACTTTCTCTGTGTATGAGAGAGAATGAGAGAAAGCCAGCGGAAAACTTCACTATCAACACATGTGATCTGCATCTTTCCAGGAATTTCCTCTCCACTCCACGGCTCCCATCTGAAGATGAAGAGGATACATCCAAAGTCAAGGGATGATCCAGTTGCCATATTTGTTAACCCGTAAAACCACCCACACAGATCACAACTTAAACCCAGCTCTTTGCTGACCCCCGACCTTTTCATATCTTGTCAGAAGTTGCTGCATCTCTGACTAAAACACAAAGCTTTGTATTTGCATTGTGAAATATAAAGAAATAGACCCCATTTATTTGATCTAGAATTAAAAGATCCCATTTATCAAATATTGAGACCCCTCCTTTGTTTTTCCTCCTGCTGAATAAACGCCTGGGGGTACACAAGGAGTGAGACACACAGGAGTCCTTTAAACTCTCAACCGGCATTCTTGTGGGCACATGTCATCACTCTACTCAAGCATGTCAGGCATGTAAAGAAAGACAGAAGAGGTAAGACACGAGATGAAGGATAGAGATGGTTTAAACAAGTCTGTCTTGAATAAAAACACATAAGCATTGTCTTGCCTCTGTTGTGCCAATAACAATTCTTCTACAATTGTTGCTGCTGGCTTGGAACTGACTTAAATGTCACTGGGCCGTCACTATAAGGTAGTCGTGCGTTCATCTTAACAGTCCGCTGACCCTTATCTCTTGCTTTAGAGTTGTGTCCTTAGGAATCCTGCGTAAAAAAATTCCATTCAGATTTACAGATTTACAAAAAGATCTAAACATTTATCTATCTGAGTGGTGTGTGTATTTGTCTGTGGTAAGATGACTGAAGTGATAGTTATGCATTGTGAAAGAATGTAGTACTGTCATTTAAAGATCGCAGATAACTGGGACACTCAAAGATGAAAAAAAAAGATAGGATGAATATCTTGTGGTAATCGAAAAAAACTTTATTTTATCTATTTTCACTGGTGGTGGACATGATTCAGTGTGACTCAAAGTCCAGACTTTTTTATTATTATCCTAACACACCCCATTTCTGACCACTTTACAATCCCCCCTACCCCTCCACCAACCCATAATTCTCCTTATGTATGAAGTCCTAATTAATGAAGGGCTGCCTTTAGGAAGGCCATATTCATGAAACTCTTGTGATCTCTCCTGGGGGGTGAATTAATGGGACAGGAACAGCCAAACAAACTGACTTGAGTCAGTTAGTCTCTAGGACAAGTGTGTAGTGAAGTGAAGGCTCATTGGTTATAAAAGGATTTCCTCTTTCCTCCCAGGAGCCAAAGCTGCATATCTTAACTGCATATCTTCATCTTTCATGGCTGCTACTTAATTAACTCCACTTATCTTGGTGGTTTATTATATTTGTCTCTGAGAATGAATGGCCTGCTATCACTATTTGGTCTTCAGAGTCTGTGACTCAACTTCAGCGCAGCCACTATTGCCCAACATCCTCTGATCCTGGCTCCTGCAGATGTTATACATTCTTTGAACGTTTATCAGTCTGACACTCAGACTCTTCAAAATCTGCCTCTGTCTCTCCTGGACAATCCTTCACATATGTGTCATCCCTTCATATCTCTGGGGAAAACATGTAAAGGCTCTTCCTCTTCCTTTGGGGGTGATCTGCATCCTGCATATGCTCTGCTGCCCAGCAGGGTACTGTCACTTCCTGTATGACCTAGGGGCAGAGGGGTTAGAGGAGGAACCGAAAGTAGCTAAGAGAAAAATCAGAAATGTGATTCAAAGTGTGAACAGCATTCCAGGTGGGCCTAAATATAGATCATCATTATGGCATGATGAAGGGATCATTTAGAGAGCCCCAGAGATGCTGAGACTGAAATTAATGAGCTTGCAGTAGCTACTAATTCACATACATGCAAGTCATTAGTCAGTTGATTTTCATTCAGCAGTTTTTGTCCTACTTTGTAGCTGCCATTAAACTACGTATTTAAAAACTCAATCAAAATGGTTCCAGCTGAGGTAAATACACAGCTTCTACCGACTATTGAATAATGTCATATAACTGAAGTATAATGTTTCTCTGATGGAGTTGAAAATGTAATAAAAAACTTTTAGGATACGCCATGCTTACATCCCCAATTGTTGTGTGACAAGAGTCCCAGGTTTCATTCTTGCTAGACACACTCATAAGAAAGTTTACTTGAGGACATAAAAAAGATGGCTTCCTAAATGCCTTTCTGTTTTAATGATATAATAATAGGTCAACACTGTAATTGTGGCTGCCTTCAAAGAGAAAATAATTGAAAAACTGGAACACCTATTATAGCAATTATGGCATGGTTGTGAATGAGAGAATGAGAGTTTTTGGTAAGTATGTGGGCTCTGACAAAAGAATTCAGCAAATTGACCTTGGTTCACAGTTAGACCAATCTTGGTGTTATATGCCCTCATTTTAAACTGTAAGGCCTAAATGTCTTTAAAGACTGTGAAGACCCCTTTATATGGCTAGGGTAAAATACCTCTACATCCAGCTTGATCTGTTTATTAGATGCAGGGCTTCCACCACCAGTACAGCTTTCAGTACATCTGAATCTAAGGAGTTTATTAGTATGAACACTGGGCACGGTTCGTCGGTTTGTCCAATCTCATCCTCTTAACTGCACGGCCATAGGTGATGAAGCAGGAAGGCAGGCAAAAGGGTCATTCTTGATGTTGTCTCCAAATTATAAACACTAGTAGGCATAATGCAAAGGTCTCATCGTCTATCGTATGGGCTTGGGATTTTGCGATTGGCGCTCTTTTCTACACTGTAGTGACAACTTACTTGAGTACACATGGTGACTCAAGTGTACTAGGGAATGGAATAACCTTACTAAGCTAAGCTGCGGGGGAGTCGAGAAGGGGGACAATCATACTCAGGCACAATAAAAAGCGTAAGAATCTAATATCTAACATGAAAACTCCCTAACTGACTTCTCCTGCTGACTCATGGACGTAACACACTTTCCAGTCTATTCATCAAGTCCACAAGGGGCCTCAAGTGGACTTTATGCTATTACCCACAGTATATTACTATAGCGAGGCTTAATAGTGCTTAGAGTTGGTTTGTAATATTCTGCGTAGATAGAGGGGCAAGGTTGTTTTTTGTCAGCTTTCTCTGATTTGAGGACCCTTCAGTTAAGGGTTTTAATGTGATTATACTTTTGTATCTGACAGCTCATGTAAAGGGAACATTTCTTTTACAGCTAGTACAGTATGTCATTCAGCAGACCCTGCACATATTATCTGCAAGGTGCAAAACAATAGCGTTAAGAATCACTCATAAAAATGCTTTGCCATGTTTTGCAGGGTCAGGAATTTTAATTAATCTCCAAGGAAACAATTGAGGTCTCAAATCCCATCTCACAGTGCATTTCCCTGATTTGATTTGATTTGATGATTGTGAACATATAATTTTCATTCATATAAGAGAAAAAAGGGCTTCAAAAGTTATTTATACCTTAAATTCTTTTAAACTAATGTGTTTATTTGATCATGCAAATTTATGTTATGTTTGTGTTGTGATATTTAACTAGTTAACTTAATTGTAGTGTAATAAAATGACTTACCGGCATGTTAAAACATCAAACTACATTTTATTTGAAAATGTAATAATACAATATTTTCTAATGTAATAACTCATGATGATTTGAAGTGTAGTTAACCTGATAATGTTATGATATAACATTGTCTAGCTACCAGATTTATTCCTCACAGTGCAGCTGACTTCCCACCGTTATCCAGCCATTTGAGGTCAGTACAAAAAGACGACTGATGTTTCTGCTGTTTCTCTCAGGCCCTGTCGACTGGAAATCCAAATCAAAGAAAGAATGCACTCACAGCACAGCAGTATAATGGAGTCAATAAGTATCTTCCCATCTTCATTGTGAAATAGAATTTCCACCACGAAAGTCAAGATTACAGATTTTCATACTCAGTGAAGGAAGTGCCACAAAAATGACACCTATTCTGACAAAGACATGAAAAAGAATGTGGTCAGGCATGCACATGCCCACTGTGAAAACTGCCACCCCCAAAAGTGGCGGCTTGTTTGCGCAACATTGTTATCGGTGTGTGTGTTTGTATGCATGAGGAAACAGTTCCTAACCCATAGCTTTCATAGCTCAGACTGCTCTGGTTGTCCATTTTTCATACAGCAGATAGAGGTTTGTTGTATTCCTCCATCTAGAGATGAAACTAAAAGAATGTTAGTGTTAAGATAGTGAAGAGATTTAACCAGATGTTGACGCCAGTTAGTTTTTCTTTTTATGGATGTGAAACGACTAACATTTTTCAGTAGGTGTTTTTGGTCTGGTTAAGATTAGATTCTATAGAGGAGTTGTTTTTTTGCTCTTCGTCTCTCTCTCAAGTACATTCTCTGATCCTCAGCGTTGTCCTCCTCTTTCAAACCACCTTAAGGGAGGATAGAAAGTATATGAGCTGGAGCTCACAGGATTCAGATAAAGCACACAACAAAAATAATTTCATAGAAAGTCATGCACATATATGTGATCAAAAATTTACTTCAAAAATGAAACAGTCCAAACACAGTTTTTATTAATCAAATTGATCAAATCTAACTTTCTTTTTAATCTTCCCCACTTTACATTAAGTTTCATACTGAATCTTTTGGAAAGTGATCTCTACTATGAGACTGTAGTGATACAATACATGGCTTCACATTGCACACATACAGTACATACACAACACATGGAGGACGATCTGGAATGTGCGTGCATGCGTGTGAGTAAAATGTGGTGGAAACATGATCACACACACACACACACACACACACACACACACACACACACACACACACACACACACACATATTTGGCCATATCTAGGGTGTCAGTAAAATTATCCAATTGGTTTCCAATCTTAGACCATTCAACAATGACTTCTGCCAAGAACTAGTTCCTGTTTCTTATAATGCAACAATCATATCACACCGTGCATTCCATGCCTTATAGTACGTGCCAGACAGTATGTTTTCACCCTCTGTTACAATGTGAGTTTTGTTACCAGTTTAATCTATTAGTTCAGTCAGGAACACTCTTGTCATTGGTTTAACCATTTATTGCAACAAATGGAAAAGTCTCCCTGGTCCAACCAAGCAGAATGCTAAACTGAAACAGAAAGCTCTATGCAGAAACCCCCTGGGTAAAAAAGAGTGAGCCAAAAGAAAGACATTGAAAATCATTTTAAACTTTGTATCATGTTAGGACTCTGAACTGAGTAGGTGGAGACTGGGGGTGGTGGAGGCAAAACATTGCCAGCAGCAGCAGTGAGTGATTGGTGTGTGTGACTTCCAAGTCCTGCTAAGCTTGATATAATAGATACCTTTTTTCAACTAACCAGTGTTTAGGTTTCCTAACCTTAACCAAGTGCTATGAGAGCACCTAATTAACCATTTAAAAGTTGGATCATACTTTAGATGCTACAAGCAGATATTGTCAGAACAAGACTTGGGGCTCTACAGCCATGCTAGCAGCACTGAGAGGCTGGGCTTTGAGCTAACTGCCTAGACATGCATTCTAATATGCTCACAATGAAAATTCTAACATTCTGATATTAAGCGGGTATTATACCATGTTCACCATCTTAGTTTAGCATTCTAACATTCACCAATTAGCTATAAACACAAAGAGCAACTGATGGGAATGTTATTAGTTTTGATAGTAGTTGGTCACAAACCAAAGTACATTGGAATTGTAACCTGATAGATATTTCAGTCACTGATAAAAAGTGTGATCCAGGTAGCATTACATTTATTACAAAACATATTTGCTCCAGTAAGCAAACACCATTTCCAGGAGACAGGGTCAATCATTCTACAAAACACCAAATCACATTCCATTCACACAAAAAAATAAATTTACCAAAGGTTGTAGGTAAACAGTGTGGTCTTGATTTAATTTTGAAAAAGTGTGGAAGTCCTGTATTACCAGGGAACATGTTACAAGCAGCAATTACATTATACTCAACACATATTTGGCAAAACAACAATTTAGTAGTGTGTAAGACCGTGGGTAAAAGCCATGAGCTTCTTGTAGCATACAGATTCCACGGTGGTCACAAGTTTTGTAGATTGTGGTGGAAGTTCCAATCAGTAACCAATCATTGAACATGTTTTGCACCACGTCATTTCCGTATTCCTAATTGTTGGCTTTGTTTATGAGGCTGTGCTTGGCTTCCACACTGATCCTTGTGTGGTGTTGAGAATCAAGCCTTTTCCAAGGCCAAAGTGAGGCTTACAGCGGAGCCTGAAGGGACTTTTGAAGAGGAAGGCAGTGGTGGAGGACTTTGTCAGGGCTTATTAAAAGGATCACATTCCCTTCTGAAGACCCGGGGGAGCTGGTTACTTCCTGTGACCATGCAGTAAGCACCAAACCCTGTAAAGACAAAACCAAACAGATGGACTGAGCAGAGTCAAGGGAATTTAGTTTTAACTGAAGTTCTTCTACTCCTCTTCTACAGACTCTCCTCCTTCCATTAAGGTTACTTTCTCTGTATTTTTATTGCACATAGATCTGTTCACAGCCTCTTTTTCTCAGTTTCACAAGGCTCATTTAGTTTTTGAATCAGCCACTTGCATCCAATTCCCTCTGTCTTTTCTTCTTCTTCTCCTGCACACCTCAGCTATATTTTTCTTTAAAGCTCACACCTCATTTCCTTTGAACCCAATCCAAGTCCATCTCATCCGTCAGCTCGTGTTCTGTTAAGATACAGCACTCCCTCGCAGCTCTGAGAAGACGTAGCCTTGCATCTCTTTACTCTTCAAGACGAGACCGTTGTGGGACAGAGGTGTCAGATCTCTGACTATGAACATCTGGAGAATGTTAACGTAATCAACGCAAATCAGATTCCTCAAGCAGTCACTGGCAGGAGTTCAGGGCTCAGTAGGGAGAGACAGGCTCGGACAAATTAAGCAAAAAGAAAGGGAGGGAGTGCCAGCGAGGCGATGAAAAAGGAAAAGGTTCACTTCACTTCACTTCATGGCAATTAATGAAATCTCAAGCCATGAGATGCACAATCATGTAGCACTGCAGGAGAAACAGGTTCAGGGTAACTCTGTTTGAGTGAAAGAGCAGGCCTTAGCACGCCTGTCGAATGGCTGAACGTGAGAGTGAGCCATTTGTAATGGTATAACCTTTGGCATCTCAGTTTGGGACTGTCATAACCACATTTCCTCTTCCCTGAGTAAGTGTGTGTATGTGTAGGTGTGTGTACTCACGTGCTGTCCAGCACAGCAGTCCCATCATAGTAACTGACAGGGGAAATAATGAAAATGTAGGAGCAATGAGGTCACTCTCTCCCAGCCTCTGACTGACCCAGATTGCTGTAACGGCCAAAGCAGATTCTGATCCAACCCCCCCACCACACTCATGGATAGAGCGCGGCCCCCAGGCCTGCTTGTGAGCCACACACTACTGTCTCCCCACTCGTGCCCACTGGGTTCGTCATTGTGAAGCTGTCACTGAACACCACTCCACTGTCCACGAGTAACCATAACCACTGATGACATTCACACATGCTGCTGGATAATGCTGTGCTTCCAGGCTCCACATCCAGTCAACCAGTGCAGTCTGTTTTTGCTTTGTTCTGTAAGTTTTTTTCATATACACACATAAATGTAATGTGTAATATATATAGAATGTTTATTTTGTTGTCTGACCTCCTACTTGCTTTTCTCAATACCGAAAAAACTAGAAAGGAAGGAAGGCAGACGAAAGAAGAATCAAGCCAAGGGAAGGATGTGGAGGACAGGATGAAGCAAAAGAAAGATACTGGAGGGAAGCATGTAAAAATATTTTTACCCACCTATTGAGCCGGCTAAAGGACAGACAAGGTGGCAGGCTAAAAAGCGTACAGCCAATATAGAGGCAGAGATATAAAGCCAAGGGATCTGAACCAGACGGTAGGCAATCAAAAGTCAAGATGGAAAATCCAAGGGTGACATTTTTAGATCTAAGCCTTTGTCATCTGAACCAAAGCCAGACATCATGTAACAGATGCGAGCAGCAAGGCTCAGGTAAAAGTCTGATAAAGTCTAGAGGCAGGAGGTAATAGTTAACACAAGGAGCTGTTATTTTGAGTAGATAGCAATATTGAGACTTGGGACTAAAAGGGCAACAACCCTATAAAATAACTCCCTACTTTCAAATCTTTATCATACATTTCATTGGTATTATGGTACGTTGCTCCTTATTATTTGTACTGTTAAGCTTCTTTGCTTGGATCAAATCTTTGTTGAAGGACAAGCTTGCCCTATTACTGATGTAATTCATGCTTTAGCTCAAATATGGACTAAAACCTATTATTACGTGCTGTGGGTTGGCAGCAAGATATTGCAAATGTGTTTTCTTAAGAGGGCAATACAAGTGGAAAAGACGTTTTTCTTCTTAAAGAACCTGAATAGCACAAGAAATGTAACCAGATCTGCTGTATGCAGCTTTCTGTCCCTTTACAACATTCAACACCCATCATGCTGTTGTGGTTATGTTCCATTCAGAAAGTAGCTACAATGTGCTAACGTTAGCACAAAATCTCATTTAGCATTATTTTCAAAGTTAAACGTTGAGGGCCCTATTTTAACAATATATGCACATGGAACACCCTTAATACATCTATTTAGGGTGTGTCCAAATCCACTTTTGCTAGTTTGACGGAGGAAAAACGGGTCTGTGTGCCAGAAGCATGGTTCAAAAGGGTTGTACTTAGTGTCTTCATTAATTTTAGGTGTTTTTTGAGTATAACATGCAATAAACCAATCAGTAATATTTTTTATTTTTAATTATTTGCATGTGTGTGTGCGCACTGTGCACAAGCCTAATAGCAAAAGACATTTGCGTCAGGTTTTTCACCGTGATGCGCTGGGTGCAAGATAGGGCCCTAAGTGGCATAATCAAGCTCCTGTGAAGTCAGTGCTGTGTTCATCCCACATTATACTAAGAAGGAGGTCTAACTACTGTTAGCTGTATCTCTTTCATGGGTCCAGTTGGAGAGATATTAGAAACTCACACAGATATTGCACCAATCAAAAAAACAGTGCTGACATTGTCGGTCTTTACCGCACGCTTACATAATCTTTGTGTTGGATTTTTAATTCTGTGGATTAATGAGGACTGTTGTTGACTGCTCCTCAGATTTCTGCAGGGTAAATTAAGACAGCTAACTAGACTATCTGTCCAATCTGACTTTTCTCTCGTACAACTATTTTGCAGCAGCTCTGTGCGGAGTTTAATGCTATGTGGAGTAGCCAGACCCTCCTTCAGCGCCCTTTAGAGGAGAGTCTGGCAAAGTGTCACAAAACACAAAACACACACCAATCATATAGTTTTATGTAATTTTTATTTCAGTTCAAAAGGGGGCCTCAAAAGATGCCCGTCCATATTAGTATACCCAACTTTTTTACTATGCAGACATGATGTGTCCCTCTCATGGGTGGGCCAAATTCTCTGGGTGGGCAAAACAAAGAAAGGAAAGGTAACCTTGCTCCTTATGACCTCATAAGGAGCAAGATTCCAGATTGGCCCATCTGAGATTTCATTTTCTCAAAGGCAGAGCAGGATACCTAGGGCTCTGTTTACACCGATCACCATTTCTAGCCACTGGGGGATCATAGGCACGCTGGGGGAACTCATATTAACGTAAAAAACCCATGAAGTGAAACTTTCATGCCATGGGACCTTTAATGTGCTAATGTTTTTTGAGAAGCTCTGCTCTTGATGGTGGCAAAGGCCGATAAAAGCCAAAGAAAAAGATGCTGTTTCAAATGTATCTCCATTAGTGTGGACACGGCTTGAGTGGAGCCCAGAGGATAGGGAGGGTCAAACTATCACCTTTCTGCCCCTTAGTTGTCCCACAGCTGCCCCCTCCATCCCAAACAATTACTGTCAAAAGGCCCATAATGCACACATGCTCTCTCTCTCTCTCTCTCTCTCTCTCTCTCTCTCTCACTCTCTCTCTCTCTCTCTCTCTCTCTCTTTCAGTCAGACACACATCAAACACACACCCAGACCAAGAACAAACCAGTAGGGGATAGAAAAATGTTCACTAGATCACTAGATAGTCTTTCCTTTTCAACTGCAGACTTTCACAACTTTCTTCCTTGGTAGTCTGGGAGAGTTTTTGTGAGCTCCCAGGATTCCTATTGTGTGGCATTTGTGGTGGGTCAGATTAATGCAAACATGCTGTGTGGTACTCTGTGGTGGCACAATACCTAGTCATGTTGAGAGTGTAAACTAGAGGCCAGGGAAACATCACACGTTTGATTTGATGGCCTTGTTTGATGAAATGTAGCACTTCCATCTGTACAATAACCTAATGCCAGCACTGTTTCATAGATAGAGACGACAAGGTGTCCTAAGACTTGACTGATGAGCAGAGCCCAATAGTAATGATGCATTAACTTAGCACAGGGTGCTGTAATCAGCTTAGAAGTTCAAGACAGCTCCTGAGGGTTAAATGGCAAGCCGGGTGGTAAAACCATAATGCATTATGAAATAAAGAGCTCAAGACAACCCCTAACAGAGTAATGTTATTAAGTTATCCCATAACTGGCTCAGCCAAATCCGCCTGCTGCACTTTGCTTAATGTACAACAGCTGGTGGCAGCTGGGGCCTGTGGCAGCCATGATGCATGTGATGTCATATCAAAACCCCCGCCCACACTGACCTCCCATGATTTCTCATCTGCTCCAACAATGTAGTGAGTGTGGTGGAATAAGTGCTGAGTGCTATGTGGTATGCAGATTGTCTACTGCAAAACCTGCTTCTTTTCCCCAGAAAAAGACACACCACAGCTGTCATGTGAAAACTCATATCCCTTGGCTTCAGTTAATCATATGTGTCTTAAAAATATTCAAGCCTTGTCCCTGTCTCAAACTCTCCCATCATCTCTGTTCAAACTACCCTGAGAATAACATCCATAGCGAACAATCATCCACCTCAGGATTTCTGTTCAGTGCTAACACAGGAAGTGCCCTCTATGTAGTGTAAAGCCGCATTTCCATCAAACACTTTATGGTATAGTACCCCACGTAACTCGTACGGACATGTACCAAATACTAGATCTGTTTTGCGTTTCCACTACAGACAGTACTTTCTAAATTGTTGTTCAGTTGTTACTGAATGGAAATAGCTGTAGACAGCAATACACTGTCACTCACTAGTCTATCCAGCTCTCGCTGTATTCCTCTTCACCAACAATGGTGCACCAATCACGGACTGCAGTGTTTCCAGCCCTACCTTTTAGTATTCTATTAGTGTGCTAGGTACCTCAACAGAGGAGTAACAAAAAAACGGGACTGAATTGAGCAGTTCTATTTGTACCATCCACAACTTTTGGTGGTTTTGACAAGGAAGACGAATGCATGGAATAAAAAAAACGATTTGCAGCATTGCTTTTGGTACTGCCCAATCGAGAGTCCGACAATATAATAGAAGAGCAATGCTGTATCAGTGGAGTACTCTTTTCACTCTTTTTTTCAAGTGGTTTAGTTGACTGACCCTAACCATACCTTAATTATATCTTATTTGCCATAGCCACAATCTTTCCCTCATGTTAACAATATTATAATTGCCGGTGCCACAGATAATGCAGGAAAAAAAAAACATTTGAAAAATGTTGGCTTGAATTTGATTTGGGGTTTTGTGGAATTATCCAATACTGACATTTCTGTCTAAACTTGGGTTGGTTTAAACACACCCAAAGTCTACTCTTGCTATTAATATGCAACAGAGAAGCAAGTTAAAATGGGAACATGCTGACTCAATCTCTCACTGTTAATATGTCTGACCACAATCTTCTTCTCACAATCAAACCAACTTTAAGCTCAGTTTTGTGGCAGTTGAAGCTTTCAGAATGGAGTTATAGAATGCATTGGATCTGTGTTTGCAGGAAGAGGTGATAGGGTCTACTTTCTCGGCATCTACAGACACCTACCAGATGTGAGGTTCCTCAGGTTCAAACTCATCCATTCATGTGATCCCTGCCACGCCAAATGAATTCCATCAGTGTCGTCATGGCATTGTCATGGCAACCACTTAGAGCACTGTCATTGATGCCACTGCTCAGTCAACAGGGAGAGTGAAAGAAAAGCAATTAAAGGGCAGCAGGAGGTTGAAGGGGGAAATGTGGAGTCAGAAATGATAGGGGGGATTTACAGTGAATCCCAAGACAAGAGTAAATATTTCATTTTCAGATTTGACCATTAAAACATTTTAATAATGCAGTTTTACTAGTGACTGAGGGCTTTACACAGATTCAGTTTTGTTAACAGGCAGACCCACTGACTGTCCCTTCCCCTCTCTCTCTCTCTCTCTCTCTCTCTCTCTCTCTCTCCTGCAGGGATAGTGGAAAAAAGCTGGGATGCACAGCAGGTACATGGTTTATTAATGGATATGACTCTATTTTGGGACTCTATGCGAGAAACGTTTGCCTGAAAGGGCAAAATATGTACCGATCACACTTGATCTTTACATAGCTAAGGGCAAATTGGCTATTCTTCTCCTTTTTTGAGGAGAGTAGAAGTATAAATATGCATAGACGCAAATTTCATCATCTCATAACCACATGTTGAGTTTCATCTCTTGGGCTCTCTCTCCCCCTCCTCCCCAACCTAACTAACTCACACACTCTTACAATCAAACATATACTGAACTCTTCTTCCTTCATCGGTTTTCCTCTTTCTGTCTCGTTTTTTTGTTTCACTCTCAAAACGTGGATACAAACACACACATGCATATTTCACGGTGCCCTGACACAAGCGCACCACTCTATAGCCTCCTTAACAGTGGGAGCTACAAGATTAATCCATTTGCACGACAGCAGAGGGGAGAGAGAAGCGACCAGAGGGACAAACATGAGGAGAAAGAGAAGAGAGCCACGTGGTGTTGCTGTAATTTGACTTTACCGTATATTCCACACTTAGACAGTGACAATCAGGCAGTGTAGGGATCTTACTCACCACAAATGTGCTTCTTATAAACAATCTGATTAACATGCCCCACCTGGTTAACAACATTAGCACAGACTGAAAAAAAGATATTGTCACTCATTGTGTGTGTGTGTGTGTGTGTGTGTGTGTGTGCGTGCGTGCATGCATGCGTGCGTGTGTGTGTGTGTGTGTGCGTGTGTGTGTGTGTGTGTGTGTGTGTGTGTAGAACTGCATTGCAGCACATTCAGTGGATGATATGTGACATGTAAATATGCAAGCTGATAAAACAGTGAAAGGGGTTCATCAAGGGAATGTGCTTCATGTCTGCAGGTAGCAAGGCTGAGGAGAGCTGTCTTAATCTGTAAGAAGATGCATCTGAGCCTATGGGAGGTGGGAAAACAATTAGGAGCAAGCGTTACCTTGGCTGATCCCATTTTAAGAATGATAATGGCTTTACTGCCTCTGGAAGTAAATTGATTAAGGGAACATGGAAAGCTTCTGTGCCAGTTTGCAAACCTCAACAGTTTTAACAGACATCAACGGTCAAACATGTAGCCTGTTTAAACTCCGACAACTCCCGGACTGGCTTTCATCACCAAAGTGCCATTACTGTCTTCACTGTCTGAGCCAAAGCAAAAGATGGGTATCTTTCCATTACAGGGCCATCCTCTGTCATCCGTTATCCTCATCTGAAAGGTGTGTCTTGCTATTGATTTCCTCCACCTGCCAAAAGCTTGGTGAACATCTGCTTGGTTGGACAGCCACATTACTCATCCGGCACACTTAGCAGATATCAATAATCAGCCGTTTCCCTCTTCTCTATTTGAAATAACAAGGCCATACATCAAGCCCAACAGTCACTTGCTTGCTGCCAAACTACTTGAGGCTCCAAACACTTTGAGCCCTTATAAGGTGATTCAGTCTGTGGTTGGACAAGGCAAGAAGGAGATGGGTCTATAGGTTGGGACAAGAGAAAGATTCCCAGGCATGAGAGCTGCTGCTTCTTTGTTGTGTTTATGTTCAACTGTTAATACAGAAGGTTTCAGCTCATTAAGCTTTATTTCTGCCCATACCAAAGCCGTTACTGCTCTGAAACAACCTCTTGTTATACTGTGACACAGCACTTTGGGAACACACATGTGACATGTTTATTGATCAAGCTTCCAGAGTGTGTCTGTGTGAGTGCAGGGATGTGTGAGCAGCATACACACAGGTGTTACGTGTGTGGATAGCACAGGAGCCGAGATAAGGATGGTCAAAGCACCTGGTCGTTAATGACTCTGGATCACCCTGGCCTTGAAGAGATTGGGGTCACTCTGCCCATTAGGAGGTACAACTTTCCTGTACCCAGGCAACTTTCCCATGGCACCCCCATAAATCTCCCTTAAAAACTCTCTGAATGTTCTGCGGAGAGCGTAAAGTCAGATAGCACTTTTAATGCCCAGTTTATTACCTGCCCTCTATGAAATCCTCTCAACCTTGAGTAAAAGATTATTGTTCTTTCTATTTCAAAAGATTCTATCCTCTTCTTCTCTAAAAGATGAAAGATGAAAACCTCTTAAAATAGACAATAGACTACTTTCCCATTGCTAGAAGCCAAGTATGCCTTTTCTTTTTGTTTTCTTGTTTGTCACATTCAAGGTCACAACCCCGCCGGAAAATAGGGTTAGTGAACATTAGACAGCAGAATAGAGGCCAGTGAAAATTTTACATTGGTTACTTCTTTTTTTTAATATCTTTTACTTATTCAATCTTTGATAGGACAGAGATGGATGTAATTTGTGGCTGAGATGACAAAGAGAAAAGGGAAAAAGGGTATAAATTAGTGTGTCCAACCGGTTGCTATGTTTTCACCACCGCCAATTGGAGCTGTAGCCGATAGATACCCATGACTACTGCAGAGTCATTTTGTCCCGGGAATGAATGTTGTAACCTTTCCCACTAAAGACAAAAGCCAGATGTTAGTAAGTTTTAGTGGTTTGTTTTGTCCAGTGGGAAAGGGGCTTAAGAGTATGATGGTTTTGGTTATCTCAATACTTTCAAATTCGCGGGGGGTGATCGGACACCCTGGAATGTTACAAGAATGAGCCCCTTTTGGGCAAATTTTTTAAACATATGAAAAACGAGCTGCCCCATAACCGGCCACATCAACTTCAATCATATGCTGCAGGGACTAATCATGACACCAAATAGCCTTCATAGTTCAAGAGTCTTTGCTTACCATAATGAACCACCACTATTCCTGAGGGCACTTCGCACAAGCAGGTGACAGAAATCAGGCCACAATGGACAGTGATCCAATTGCTGCTGTTGTGCTTACATCGCTCTGGTCATCTCCATGTGACACAGGTAATGTGCTTATGTTACACATCCATAGGCTTAAATCCTGAATGACATCAAAAAAGAACTGACAATCTCATCAAATTGTGGCCTCCTATGTATATCAAAACCATTGTCATTGGGTTCAGGCAGATTATCTCCCACACGGTCCTGAATGGTGCCTGATCGGCTTACATGTTAGGTATTTGAGGATGTTATGAAAGTCCAGCAGGAGCACCTGGTCATATGGCACACAACCTCCTGTGACCTGACCCAACTGATGCCCTTGGCCCCAATACTATGCCTGCTGTTAACCTTGTCCCTTACTGATGGCAAAATAAAGAGGATCTTCTAACTGTTACAATTGATCTTCAGCCCCAGCGCATAACTGACCCATGATAACCTTGTTAGTAAGCCCCGAGGGGAAAGATACACTAAGGGAGCGTCTCCCTTTGGAACTGACAAATGGCTTTTTCTTCCCTCGTTGGAGCAGGTGTCTTTCATATTGGATCTGTCAGCAGGAGATATATTCTTCCTGTTTTGTCTTTAATGTAGCCTATCTCTGTGCCAGGACAGTATCTCAGGCTCTGACAGGGAGGGAATGTATGAGAGAATAATATAGGCAGTAACAGTAAATCTCTGCCCAACTTGACTGCACCCATTTCCTGATGAGACACAAACGTAAATAACGCAGTACCTACACCCTTACATCACCTCACTCCACCTCCCTATGCTTCAGCCAATCAATCCCTAATCAATCACTTGCAATCACTGTCCGGCTGTACCCAGCTTGTGCAATGGGCTAGCCAGATCTAGGCTAGCGGGAGGTTAATGCAGACTCAACTGGTCTGGTTGGTCAAGCTAGCATAGATCAATGCTAGCTGTCTCAGCAGACCAGTAGAGATGAGGTCAGTGCTGCACTGCAAACACAGTCTGGCAGTTCTAGATCAATTAAATCACTGATAAAACAAATGAAAAACATTGCTGGCTCAATGAAAGACAAGGCAAGCGGGTAAGTGCAATGCTACTGTGTGTGATGATAAAGTCGTGAACGCTGGCAAGAGGTCAATGTTAGTAAGAAGAGAGGGAGCCATATACTGTTAAACCCTTCAGGCTGAAGACTCATAACCTCATTTGTATGACAGATATCTGAGGTCTTCATGCTATCACCCAAACCCACAGATACAGCAAACAGACAGTAAAGATACAGAGAATCAAAGAATTTGTTCTAATTCTAACCTTGCGTCCCTGTGTTAATTCTTCAACTATGCCTTTGTGTGTCCCAATTATATACTTTTTTACTTGATCCAACAATGTAGGTGTGCGCGTTTCACTCAGACATTTGTCACATTATGGAAGATGAAAATGAGCTAAGAATATCACTCAAGAGGGACATTTAAATAACCCAGACACAACACTTCATCTCCTAAATTATTTAATAATTTACAAAGATGTTCATGCCCCAGTGACGACCCAGTGCTGGTTCAAAGGGAGCTGTTTTTACATAACCGTGTTTTGATAAACTGGAGGAGGATGAGAGAGGGAATTGGGGGCAAGAGATTGAAGGGGTGGGTTATAAATAGGTCACTCACAAACAAGCGCAACCCACTGCAATAATGCTCCATGACAACACAGCTGCAATGGCAGATGGAGAAACTGGGAAACTGGAGCAAAATGACGACCGTATAATGAATCACGCCAAAACTGAGTGAACTACACAAAACTGAGTTGAGTTTAGTGGGAAGGCCATCCCTCAGCTGGAGGACCATCTTTTGGGCAAGCATCCACTTTCTCCATGTGCCTTTGACTCTGTGCCTCTGTAACTAAACCTGTATTTAGATCCCTGTGGAGGAGAGCCAGGATATAACAATCACAAATTATTCCATAGTTATTGTTATAATAAATGTCTGTGTGAATATGTTTGCGCTCTAATCCTAATTGAAACAGGCATGTTACTGTGTGCTACTATGTTCAATCGGGGAATGAATTGAGCTGGTTAAAGTGAGTTCCTGAGTCAATGAATCCATCCTACAAATGGCTCATTAAAACACAGTGGCCAAGTATCGACTCCATTCTGTGTGTGTGTGTGTGTGTGTGTGTGTGTGTGTGTGTGTGTTTGTGAGTCTTAAATCTGGTACAGTGACTATACATTATACACTATACTGGTACACACCATGGCACACTTGCAGAAAAAACCCAAACTTATTACCACCACAATACACCTCAACCAAATTAAAAGCTTTATCGGCAAATTAGTGATGTTTCTGTAATGGCACACAGATAAATACACAGATTAATACATTGCCATTTGCAAATTATGATCGCTATTCATTTTCCAGTTAGTTTGACATGGTATTAGTGTATGACAGAGGGAATGACAACATGACCTCAGTGGCATTAAGCTCATTATGTCTGGACGGAACAAAACACCATTGGACATCATTTTCTTCTCTATCCACTCTTGGATGAGATTATGTTGAATGAAGTTACGAGTTGTCTTATTTTATTTCAAGAGGTCAGGATGTTGATATCCTGATGTCTGAGTCATGTATACAGGCTGGGGGATAACCCTTAAGGCTCTCTCTTTCTCTCCCTGTCTTAGGCTCCCTCCCCAAGCCCACGCTGGACTGCCCGCGGAGGCACAGCAGGGCTGCCAGGTCATACTTAACACCAACCACAGCCTCTCCACAAACCTCTTCTCTCCCCATCCCCCTCTGCTCACATGCCCCACCCGATCCTTAAATCTGCATTACAATGAAGATGGTAGAGGAGGAGGAGGGGCAAGGGGGTGTCAATGGGTTTGAAGAGCCGGGGGGAGAGGAAAAAACGGGGACTCAGAGAGAGTGATAATCTCACAGATTGGCCAAAAAAAAAAAGTTAGCAGGCAACCGAGAAATTAGTTAATGAGTCTGTGTGGCAGTGGTGGTGGTGGTGGGCTGGATTTATTTGCATGCGGTTGCACGCAAGCGGTTGTTGTCGTATATATGTCTTTGTGTCCTGCAAACAATTGACACGTATGCTGTTAGCTTTTTCTTAGCAGCAGGGGAGCAGTCTGTGCGCCCATATATCAATCTGGCCCCTTTTTAATATGCAGCCATGCAAAGCTGTCAGGAATTATAGCCTATTATGTTTTATTGGTCTGAAGTGTGTCATGCTATCTGTGCTATCTGTTTACTTCCAGATCATTAAACAGAATTCACCAGAGATCATTGATTTCTGTCTGTCCAAGGGCATCTGACTGGTGATTTTTGACAGAGGTGTGTTTGATAAATGGAGGTGATAACTGCTTTCTTAATTTTTTGATATTGACAGGTCATTTAGAGGTGCTTGTACTGTTACATACCACTTCCTAACAAGGCACCAGTCTTATTTATTAATATGTTATTGTTAATCAAATCAATGATATAGAGTCATAGGCTTTTATTTTCCCAGTCCTTTCCAAGGCATCCATGAAGGTTGTTGACAGGCAACCAACGGAGTCTTCTTCAGGAAGCCAAACTGGTTTTTGTACCGATTAAACTAACAGTACATAACGTGTTTATATAGTGTTAAAGTTGCTGGTGATACATTGGTTTTGTGACCTTTGAATGGAATTAAGCAAGCTGTTTTCTTTCTATGCTTAGCTAAGCCAACACAAGCTTCATATTTAGCATACAGATGTGAGAGTGGTATTGCTCTTATCTAACGTTTGGCATACACTGTGACACACTCATAAGTGAATGAGGATTTAGCTGTTTTCCTAATGGTCAGGCGTGTGTGCGGACAGGTAACTTTTTTCAAAAACAACCTTCAAACACTGTTGTTTTTACTGAGGTTTACTTCTGTCTCCGAAGCTTGGCGTCTCTCAGGGACTGCAAGAAGGCATGGGAGGGATGAAGAGGGAGAGCAGAGGAGGAAGAGCAGGCTGTGATAATGATGAATGAGATAATGGCACACTGACCTAGTAACGCCGCAGGGCCGATGGCAGTGGGGATGAGCTGCCTTATACACCCCTGTCATACATACACATGCACACACACACACACACTCTATCCTTTCCCTCTGCTTCACTCAACGCTTTCAGTACCTCTTAACCCCTCACCCTCTACATTTACTTGTGTCGCCATCTGTTTTGTCCGTCGCTGCCTTCTTACCTGGTTGCATGTTATGACAATAAATAGAAACAAAGCACCACTGGGTGATTTTGCCTATTATGCCCCAAGCCTTGATGCAAGAGACAAACACAGGGAGAGGAAAAACTGAGTCTACATCCACTCTACTGTGTTTCAATTTTTAACTGCGTTTTGAAACAAAAATGGTTTCCGTCCACACACGCGTTTGGGCTACGTATCAGAAATGATCACTGTCTGTAAAACACGTATCACATGACCATTCATGTACACTGGGCATGAGCGTGCCAGTGTAAACAGGAAGCAGATTGGCTACAGTTACTCTGCAGTTGAAAATAATGGATGCATGAGTTGAAAATACATAAAAGACATTGGCGAAAGAACAACAATGGCTTAAGACCAGGGATGTTTTAGCTTGGACCGACGACAAGGTGGAACTGTTCCTGAAAGGTACGTAAGCCGAACTGTTAAGACTGACTGACATGGGTGTCCCTGTCATCGTTCCCAAAGATCTCCGTTTCTGCCCATCCAAGGCAACCCTAGAGTTTTCACACTCAACAGCGTTTCCAAATGTCTCTGTTTAGGGACTCGGAAATGCTTGCGCAGTGTGGATGCCAGGCATAAGCGTGGCAAAAGATATTTGTTTTCACACAAATGAAGCATAGCGTAAGTTCTGTCAGGTCACGAAGTCAAGCTCGGCTATTATCTCAGCTCATAGCTGACAGTTCCTAAGTCAGCACACCAGCTGATGGTTCAGCTGATTCCCTTCCAAATAGTGCTATATATTGAAAGACACCCCCCGTGTGAGAGAGGGTCCGTATTATTATTATTATTATTATTATTATTATTATTATTATTATTATTATTATTATTATTATTGTTAGAAGAATTAATCTATTTTGACCAAGTGGTCCTGACTGAACTGTATTTGTACGGATATAGCCTGAGCAAAATAATTTTACATTAGGAAGAAAAAATGGACTGTGACAGGGAGATCGTGAGGGGAAAGGTTAAAAGGAAACCACGCTTCATTTCCCTGTGGTCACAGAGGTTGAGAGGCTCGGCTGCATAAATTGTGGGAGTCCAAGTCATCTTAAATAAACAAGCCAGAGATGATAAGGCAAACACAAACAACGCCAAAGCCATATCCTCTACCATTCTTCTCCTGACTCGGTTCCCACCAAACCACTTTTCGCTCCCAGTAACATCAGCCGTAGACGTCCATAGAAGCAGTAGTTGCCATGGTAACCGGCTCTGTGGCATGTCTGCACGCACATTGAAGTGTTGGGAGGGGTGTCGCGTCACGTCTACCACCTTAGGCACAGGGAGACAAAGGGGGGGGGGATGATCTACACACATCAAATACACCATGATATTGTATTTTTGGAGGTTGTGTTGTGTTTCCAAGCTCCACGGTGATTTAAACGACTAACGACTATGCAAGCATAGGACATCCAGCCATCCTTTCCTCCTGAAAGACAGATACGGCTACACAAGCCCACAGCCAAGATGGCTGCCTTGTGCAGCTTTGTGGTTGCCTGCTGGTGAGGGCCTTTTTAAAGTCAATAAGCCAGTTGATCGAATTAATTAACATTACAAAGGGCTTTCTTTTAAGTCTATACACCCCTATTCATGGCAGTGAAGAGGGCTGTGCACCTGATTCTTCTTGTAATTAGGTGCTTGGCGATGCAAATGTTGTGTTTACACCAGACTTAATTTGACGTGTAAAAATGTAATTTAGATCTTTGCTTAGATACCACTTTTAAGCATTTGTGATAGATTCAAATGAAATATCTTGAAACTGTGTTGTGGCTATATATATATTTTTCCTTCTGAGGTATTTAGGCCATTAGCTGTGCAAAACTGGAAACACAAATGAAACAGCCTGCACTTTTGTTTTTATGATTGTGTATGCATGAAATGCTGATGAACCAGGGATCCAGGGAAATTACATCTTCATCACGCTCATATGCTCAAGTAATCTGTTCAAGGTGACTGTCATAAAGATAACTTTTTTCCTCCCAGAAGCTAAAGGAACCCCAGAGACATGTTTTTTCTTCCTCGCTCCAGTCCTCTTCTTTCTTTCTCTTTCTTCATGTGATGCTCATCAGTTGGCTTGCCGAGAGAGAGAGAGAGAGAGAGTGCAAGAGAGAGAGAGAGAGAGAGAGAGAGAGAGAAAGAGAGAAAGTGAGAGAGACAATAGAAGCTTTTAGCAGGATTTGAGAGCTCATTCTGTGTCAGCGCATGAAAAATGGGCAACCACACAAACAGGGGTATTGACTAGCTCAGAGGGGGGAAAGGTTGTGAAGAGGAGAAGAAGCACTGTGTTTAACGTGACAGAAATATGTAGGCCGGCTGAGGTTAGAGGAAGTCAATCAAATTTTTCAGAAAAAATCATCCCAGTGTGTGTATTACAAGTGTGTGTGCATTTTAAGTTATAAATAATTCAGGCTGTGTCTGCTCTAATAAACAAAACATATGTAAAACACTTTTGTTTACCTTCTTGATGAAAGTTAAATGAGAAAGTTTATGCACTCTCATGTCTGCACGCTAAATATGTAGCTGCAACAAGCAGCCAGTTAGCTTAGCACAAAGGGGAAGGGGAAAGTAACCAGCCAAAAAAAGGTAACACAGTCTACCTAGGAACTCTAAAGCTTAATAATGAACATGTCATAGTATATAGTATAGTTTATTTTATAAATGCAAAAACTGAAGTGTAAAAACAAGGCTAGCTGTTTACCCATTTCCAGTCTTTATGCTAAGCTAACTGGCTCTAGCTTTATATTTAGTGTACAGATATGAGTGGTATCAATCTCAAAAACTCTGCAAGAAGAGTATTTCCCCAAAAAGTAGACTTTATTTTTAAGTTTATATATAAAATGATTGGAAGGAAATTAAGTGTTGAAAGGTTTCACACTGGCATTTACAGATAATTGTCTAGTTTACTGTCAACATTTAAATGTTGACAGAACACTGAGTTGCACAGATCAGCTAGAGATTTTGTATCAGTAAGCGGTTTTCTGTCTGTTTTGCTGTTTACAACAGTAAGTAAAGGAAGGTGGGTCCAATCAAAGGTTAAACCTTTTTGAAAAACTTATATATTTCAGGTTTTTTACTTTATATTGAGTGTTCTGAAATCAAACTAAAAGGTCAAGAAAATGTAATTGGTTTAGAAACAGATCCACATCTATGAAGATATCACCCAAGTTTGAGTGACAAACCTGAGGTTAACCATAATCTCTCTATAGAGGCTTGGATGTCATTCTGTGAAAACATCTATTTCTTGTGCTGATCTTTGAAGTCTGACAGCCTTAATGTAGAGACCCCATCAGAACGAGGACCCGATTCAGACATCCCACATCAGAGAGCAAAGGAGGCCTTCCAAAGCCATTGAGCTATGCATGCACATGAACATCTTTCAAGCATGTTGTTCTCCTTCTTGACTCGGATTGGAAGAATGTAGGCAGTAGTGGTGGTTGGTTAGGAGGGGGTGGGGGAGTTCAGATTGTGAATCCCTGAGGGTGTATTTCACTGTGGGAAGCTCAGCCCACTGAATGGATGGAGATCATTCTCTGGGTTGTGTATGCATGCCTCGCATACCACGGCTGTGACATGTTTGTGTGAGTGTGTGTATATGTGGAGGTTGTTCTGTGTGCCATCGGATTGGACGAAACCATGACAAAAAACAGGCAAAGAGAGCAAAAGAGAAATGTGGACCGATAAAAGGATGCCTCAGAAGATTACAGGCCTTTAATAAGAGGAAATCATAAATTCCACTTAATGAAGTCCCATAAAGATGACAAGTAGGAGTGCCATTTTGTTAATATAGTTTCATCTTTGGGATAAATGAGGGCCTTGTTAAAGGGATAGAAGGGATAATTTGGTTAAGGTTGCCACAATTAAGAGTAACGGCTTGAAAACGAGGCAGCTGGCATATATAGAGGCATGTATGACCCTGTTTAATGACATAACTCAACTTAAAACATATGGCCCCTTGCCATGGGTCACAAGAGGAGACCATCAGCTTTGGCCTCCCAAAAAATGCAGTGTCATGGCTGCGATTGTGGGATTGGCTCGTCCAACCAAGAGACCTCATTACTGGCTGACAGGCTGGTTCACTGTCTCCCTGTCTGTTTGGGTGACAAAGCAGCCCCAGTGCCATTGCAAGGTCTCCACTGAGTGCAGAGCTTGGCTGTGTGCTATGTAACAAGTTTACTCTTGGAGAGTTGGGCTTAGTACATTTAAAATCCGGCAGAGGTCATTAATGAATTATTCAGCGCTCATTCAAAGTGTTTTCTGCACAGATCATCTGAAGGTTTATTTTCGCCAAAGGAAGTTGCCTAAACTGTAATGGACCATGCTAAACTTGAAGTTGAGATTATCTTCATACAAACTGTATGCAAGCGTAAAACAGTGAGTGGAATTTAGAAATCAGGAGGTTTTTTTTTACCCTTTATCTATTTGCAACCCTTTATCATAGGTGCATACATGCATGTCTTGTTGTGAGCAATTCAACTAAAAACCAATGTTTCCAGATTGGCTGATTTGCATAGTTATTTGAGGAAAAATACTTTTTTGTTGCATAATCATTTTTTTATTTCCCTTTTGGGGTCCTAAACTTTAGGCTGGGAACCACCGATCTGATAATAAAATACTTCTGTGTGTATGTTGTTCTCACCATTACATTTACAGCAATAATATGGCTGACTTCCTGTTGTGTTTAGGGTATGGCTCCAAGATGCTTTTATGTAACTGTCTGTACATGATTTATATGCCTACCAAAATCCCATACATTTAGGTGAAACATGTGAGGGCTACAGCTTTGAAATTTTGTGGGGTTGCTATTGTGCTTGGGCACTAAAAAGTTTAAAAAGCCCAACATTTTCCAGACATGTGGAAAAAGTCTTGTTGATGATCCTGTTGATCAGCAGACTGTTGCAGTGATTGGGGGGGGGGGGCAGGCGCACATATAGAGATTTAATTCCTTGAAGCAGCCGAGGGTTCGACTCTGTCATTCAGAGCATGTCATTCCCCCCTCTCTCTTACCACCCTTTTGTGTCTTCAGCTGTCCTGTGTAAATAAAGCCCCGAAAATGCCCCAAAAGATAATCTTAAAAAAAAATAAAAAAATAGACAGTGGGTTAAGAGGCCCACCCCCCGACTTATGATTGGACAAAGCCCGGCTGTCACGCCCAAGGGAGGAGTCTTGGGTTGATTTTGAGGCGCGGTTGAAATACTCACAGCCTCATCACCGACATCCTTTAATTTGAGCTCGGCCGCCGTGGCTTCCACACTAACTGAAGGGGACCTTGTCGTTTCCAGACCTAGCTAGGGAGAAGGCGATCCGGTTGGATTTTTCACCCCTTGGCCAAGATCTTACCCATCCCAGAGCTGGATTTTTAAATCTCGAAAATTTCTCGAGGTTTTTCTTTTTCGATTTTCTTTTTTGTTCAGAACACCTAAAGGAAAAAAAAAAATGGGAGCCCAGTTGTCCAAGGGTGGAGTAGCTGTTGAGGGGAAAGCCGCCGCCGACCCTGCTACTGCCAAAGCCAACGGCCAGGTGAGTAAAGTAGGCCAGACATGGCGAGCATCAGCGGGGAGCCACATGGCACCCAACGCCCACTGGCAGCATGGGTGGCACGGCAGGGCTCAGAGCTGCTATTGTAGTCTAGCTGTTGCTTTTTCACACTCTTTACCCGGCGCAAACTTAGTCCTCTGTTAACTACATGGATTTAGAGAGAGTCAGTTTTGAATTAAATAGCAGGTTGTCTAAATCCAGGGGACCTCATCAGAGTAGCCGTCGAGTGGCCATGCTCGTCCCCGCTCAGCGCGCACCAGGTCTGTCTTTGTTAATTTTCTCCGCTGGTCCCAGAGGAGCAGTTTACCCCCAATTTGTTTGCTAATACGACAGATTCGAGTCGAAATGTGTGTTTGGACCGTGTTCTCTCTCATGAATTGGCTCTAGTCGGTGAGGTAGTCTCCCTTGCGTCGAACAAAAGACGCGAATCAAACGGCGCAAAGGATGCAAATGCACTCTGCTGGAGGCGCATTTCGCGGAGTTGCAAACAAAGCGCAGACAGGCGCCAGTCTAAGCCCCATTTAGCCTAACTTTTGATTGATCGTTTTGTTCCGTATAATTTAGTAGTTGTGATTCATTCATGCTGCTTAAACAAGTGGCTTGCGTGAGTCTGACCCCAGGTCAGAAGATGCATTTTGTAATGCACGTTCATAACATGTCGTCGGAGTTATAGACCCCTCTCTCATCATGGGTGCGTCGAATCATTGAATTTAACTCTTAACTGACATCGGCTTGATGTGTGCTGGTTGTAGTCTGGCCACACTGAACTCGTGCGGAGAGAGCAATGGTGGATGTGAGCTGCAGCTCTTCGGATGAGAGCAGAAAGCAGGTTTCATGGGGATTCCTTTGTTTCCTAACTTGCTGACTATGTTGACGTTTAGGTGCAGCACTACTGCCCCCATGTGTCTGCTTAGAGTCATGCAAACAGCTGTTGACCCACACCACCCTGAACCACTGTTAGGACAAGCAGCTTTCGTCAAGCATTACATGGATTAACTATTGGAGTAAATGGGCTAATGCTAATCTGTCATATGCCAGATCTCTAAGATTAATTTGGAATGTTGTACGTGTTATGTACAGTTTATCCATTTGTGTAGTTGATTTTCCAGAGGCAATGTGTTTATTTTGACTGCGTTTTGAACACTTTAATCCACAACTAATGAGCCCTCTTCTCTATGCAGGAGAATGGCCACGTCAAAACCAATGGCGATGTGTCTGCCAAGCCCGATGGGGAAGTGGCCGCCGCAGATGGAAATGGAACCGCCGAACCAGCCAAGGAGGGCGAAAACGGCACCGGTGATGCCATTGAACCCGCTCCCGCAGCCGAGGGCGACGCTGCCAAAACGGAGGGCGAGGCCACCAAGGAGGGCAAGAAGAAGAAGAAATTCTCCCTGAAGAACTCCTTCAAGTTCAAGGGCATCTCGCTGAAAAAGAACAAGAAGGGCAGCGAGGAGGGCAAAGATGAGGTCGCATCCCCCACAACAGAGGACAAGCCCGATGAGAATGGCCACGCCGCCAAGGAAACCAAAGAAGAGACGCCGGCCGCTGAGGCCAAAGAGGACGAGGTTGCTGCTCCTGCTGCTGATGCTGCACCTGAGGGGGAGACCAAGGCGGCGGAGGAGGCCCCACCCACAGAGGCTGCCCCAGCTGAGGAGGCAGCTGCTGCTGCCGCCGCCCCTGCTGAGGACACGACACCTGCAGCCTCTGAGGGCGAGGCCAAGGCAGAGTGACTGCACCCTGTCATGTGAACTGATTTTTTTTTCCAAGATTAAAGTATATAAATATATATATGAGAGACACGTGCCACGTTCTTAAAGTTATAAACAAAACTAGAAAAGAAGACAAAGGATATATCACATTTGCTGATTCAACCACCAGTTCACTGCCTTTTTGTTAGTTCTTCGACAGACGGAATCTCACCGGGCCCTCTCATGATGAAGTATTGTCGTGTGTCGCCCCCTCGTGGTGCACACCAGGACTGGCGTGTGGTGAAGGTAATGGATTGGATGTGGAGCGAATCAGGAATACTGACTTATTTTCCCAATTCATGGAGAAGCGTCCTTTTTTTAACAGCGTGGCAGCCCTATAACATTTTATTTCTTTCTCATCTTTTTGGGATCTAAAAATTGTCACTGTTGGCGGAGCGGGGCAGAACATCTCCTTCACTCTAAATGACTGTTATATGGACACATAAACCTTTCAAAAGATCTTATTCATTTTTAAAATTCTACATTCCTATGTTTTACCCCCAAATTTCAAGTATTTTGTCATGTATAGAAAAGTGAAAATCAAGGAGGGGAACAGTGTCTTTGTTCGTGCATTTTTGATTCTTTTTCTGGCTAAAACCACATTCAAGCTTCTTGAGTATTGCAGTGTTCACATTTCAGAGTTTATGATGCAGGGGTTGGGATTGTGTACAAAATGTGAGCTTTTTATCTGCAAACTGTCTCTGTAAATATGTTTTGGCCAATATTTTTGGTTCTCTTTATTTTGCTATTGTTTGAAGATGTTAATGGTTTTATTGTAACTTTTAATAAGGGTAAATAAATGTTCGATCCCCTCTGTCTGCGTTTCCTCTTGTGATTCACACCTCAAGACACACAAGGCTGTTTTTTAGACTTTTTGCGAGGTTGGGTCAGTTACTACATCATGCATACCCAAAAAACGTTTTATAAGAATCAAAGAGGGCATACTGTCTTAGATAAAGTCTAAATTATGGTTGATTTTAGCAACCATGATTTAGACTTTATCTAAATGAGATATAAACACTTTATATAAAGTCAAGCTAGTCAGCTAAATAAAACTTTAAAAAAAACAACTATCAGAAATAAGAACTTCCCAGGTGTAGAGAGAGAAGGTGTAGTCATGCTAAATTACAGGAAACAAAGGTTGCGTGTGCCTGAGTCATGCTTGTTTCATGCTTTTCCTACATATGAGGTCACACCTGCTCCATTGTGCCACAAATATAAATACGATTATTTACATGTATTCAACAGTTATCGTTTATATTTTTTTTCCACACTAGTCTTTTAGCACAATTTATGAGTTTGCTTTACAGCATGTAACTACACAAATTACATGCGTGCATGACAAACCTTAGAATTGCTGCATGCACATCTAGCAGGGTGAGAGGATATGGAGTGTCCTAATAGTATTTATTACATAAGTAACTGTTACAACACATGGGTCATCAAATACTAGAAAAAGACTCACTTGAATAATAAATTCTTAATCAGATGCTTAAAATACCAATTTTTTTTGTTGGTCTCTGGCTCCTCTTGCTGGACAGAAATATGTATTGTGATTCTGCACCGTGTTGCTTTTCAGTATATTAACATGTTAACATATACTCACCTAAAGGATTATTAGGAACACCTGTTCAATTTTTCATTAATGCAATTATCTAATCAACCAATCACATGGTAGTTGCTTCAATGCATTTAGGGGTGTGGTCCTGGTCAAGACAATCTCCTGAACTCCAAATGTCAGAATGGGAAAGAAAGGTGATTTAAGCAATTTTGAGCATGGCATGGTTGTTGGTGCCAGACGGGCCGGCCTGAGTATTTCACAATCTGCTCAGTTACTGGGATTTTCACGCACTAAATTTCTAGGGTTCACAAAGAATGGTGTGAAAATGGAAAAACATCGAGTATGCGGCACTCCTGTGGGTGAAAATGCCTTGTTGATGCTAGAGGTCAGAGGAAAATGGGCCGACTGATTCAAGCTGATAGAAGAGCAACTTTGACTGAAATAACCACTCGTTACAACCGAGATATGCAGCAAAGCATTTATGAAGCCACAACACGCACAACCTTGAGGCGGATGGGCTGCAACCGCACAATACCTCACCGGGTACCACTCATCTCCACTACAATTAGGAAAAAGAGGCTACAATTTGCAAGAGCTCACCAAAATTGGACAGTTGAAGACTGGAAAAGTGTTGCCTGGTCTGATGAGTCTCGATTTCTGTTGAGACATTCAGATGGTAGAATCAGAATTTGGCGTAAACAGAATGAGAGCATGGATCCATCATGCCTTGTTGCCACTGTGCAGGCTGGTTGTGGTGGTGTAATGGTGTGGGGGATGTTTTCTTGGCACACTTTAGGCCCCTTAGTGTCAATTGGGCATCGTTTAATAGCCACGGCCTACCTGAACATTGTTTCTGACCATGTCCATCCCTTTATGGCCACCATGTACCCATCCTCTGATGGCTACTTCCAGCAGGATAATGCACCATGTCACAAAGCTCGAATCATTTCAAATTGGTTTCTTGAACATGACAATGAGTTCACTGTACTAAAATGGCCCCCACAGTCACCAGATCTCAACCCAATAGAGCATCTTTGGGATGTGGTGGAACGGGAGCTTTGTGCCCTGGATGTGCATCCCACAAATCTCCATCAACTGCAAGATGCTATCCTATCAATATGGGCCAACGTTTCTAAGGAATGTTTTCAGCACCTTGTTAAATCAATGCCACATAGAATTAAGGCAGTTCTGAAGGCGAAATGGGGGGTCAAACACAGTATTAGTATGGTGCTCCTAATAATCCTACAGGTGAGTGTAGATTTCACACGTTGCTTGTGTTTAGGGACTATCAGGCATGTTTTAGCTTTTTTCGTAGCATCTTTAGTTATGTCTTTGTACTGCGTTTTATTAAGGCGTGTAAGGTGACCACATTTCTCAGACAAAATCCGGGGAAATTTTCAGCTCGGAAGCGTATATACCTCCAAAACATGTCATGTTTTTGTTTTTGTAAAACTTAAAACCGGGACACTAGACCTAGAGCTGTTCTCATTAGGGGCTGAGCCCCCCTAAAGGTCTGATTCTAGAATCGCCCCTGCTGCTACTTCATACTTGTAGGCTACTCCACAACACCTCAGAGGGGAATGTTGTAATGTTTACTGCACTACATTTATCTGACAGCTTTTGCTTTATTGCTTCAGGCTTGTTTCTGCAATAGCTCATTGAGTATCGGATTCTATAAAAACTATTGAGGAAAGATTTTCCTTCGACATTGACCCAGTATTAAACGAGATCTATGCAGTGGCCGCAGCGAAACAAGCTACAATGTAAGTTAATAGGATAATTGTCCGGCTTGTATTTACGTTAATAAAAGTGCTCGTTTTGCTACTGACAGACTCAGATTAATATTCGAAGTGTCTGCCAACATTATGGAAAGGATTTCTAAGGGGGTCGACCTTTCTGTTAAAGATTAAGATCCTTTTTTTAAACATAAAAGTGCGTTCGCTAAACCCACCAGACTCCATGTAAATAATCAGTAATTTTAGCTCTGGCTGTCTTGGGCCTGCGTGTGTAAGGTGTGCGACTATCGGCTACGTTTGGTCAATGGTTTCTTTCTTTCATTCCAATGTCGGGTTTGTCAGTCACAGTGAAAACCGGGGACATTTCTGGGGACAGGTCACCAAAACCGGGGACCCGGAAACTGGGGACGTCTGGTCACCGTAGATTTTCCTGTAACCACTTTTGGGGTAAGAGAAGAAACCTCCACCAAAATGTTAAGCGGTCCCAAATATTCCAAACACATGTTTGAAACTTGTAAATGTGACATGTAATTTAATTCGAAATATTACGAGCTAGTTTAAGTGTACCGGTAGACGAGGTGGCCGAGTGGTTAAGGCGATGGACTGCTAATCCATTGTGCTCTGCACGCGTGGGTTCGAATCCCATCCTCGTCGGAAGTTTTAATTTCGTTAACTGTAACAATGGACATTAGACGAGAAAGAAGAATCAGTGTAATGCTCAACAACAATAATTCCGTAATAGATATATATGTATGAAAAGTCACGTTTTTCGTTTGGTAAGCAACATAATCCTACCTTCAAATACTGGCAAAAGGGTGAGAAGTGGATATAAGCCATATATTGGCCGGGGGGATTGGGAGGGCTGGTTAGCGCCTGAAGGCAGTAGGGTTGTTAGAAATAACAATGATATAATAATAAATATGAATGTAATAATGATAGCAGTGTTATTTAAAATATTCCTACTGAAATACTACTGAGTGTCTCACTATGAACATTGGCGAGCAGTATTTATGACACATCACTGCAGTCGTCTCCAGCAGCGACTTCCAGTGGTAACCTTCAAAGCAAAACTATCAAGCCTTAGATGGCTATATATGTTTCTAATATGTCTACCCAAAGATAAGTGTATATCATAATTACAGTTATTATCAACATTGACATGTAATAAATAAAGTGAATGCTATTAGTACAGGCAACAAGAGGCAAAGCCATTTAAAGCAAATGAGTTCAGATGCTTTTTGAACCTGAATGTTCTTAGCCAACATAACAGAACAAAAAACATTGACATGTATGTAGTATCATGCAGTAAAAACAATCACAGAGAGTATTAAAAGTGATCGTCTCATTGGGCTACAGCACACTCTAGTGGTGTCATATTGGAGTTCAGTTTTGCGAGACTGACTTCTGGGACCAGATAGAGCTGTAGATTCATGACTAAGACAGTGTGTATGCACATAGACAGAAATATGCGGACAAAATATGCATATGTTGACACGCCTCTGAGAAGTGCCAGAGCGCAGGGCCGCTCACTTTATTTACCTTCATTAAATCACATGAAAACAACACCCGGATGCTACAGCATAACCATACAGAACAATGGATTAGCAGTCCATTACCATAACCACTGATCAATACAAGTTCACTGTGGCTGCTTCTTTTACCCTTTGTCCCTTTCAAAATGTAGACTTAGACCAAATCCCCAAAATGCCAATGGATAGATAGATAGATAGATAGATAGATAGATAGATAGATAGATAGATAGATAGATAGATAGATAGATAGATAGATAGATAGATAGATAGATAGATAGATAGATAGATAGATAGATAGATAGATAGATAGATAGATAGATAAATAGATTCTCCATAAACAACATATTAAGGAGAGGGTTAACTTTTTCTTCTACAGATTTCTCACTCGCTCCACCTCTATCACATCACATAGCTACGGCAAAGCTCTGCATGGAGCCTGCGCAGAACCATAAATCAGTCTTTCCAATAAACCTAAATATGGGTCAAATGTTCTGCTTGTACAAACAACCTATGGGGTCATTTTTCAGGGGAGGACGGTCTGTCTTGATCATCAATTTTTTAATTTTTTTTTTTACAAACAATTAAATACAGCACTATATGGGTCAATAAAAACAAGTCGTCTTAAAAGAAACTATTGGACCACACCATAATGTGTTATGACATTCCAGTTGACTCATTAGTCAGAACAGAAGTAGTATTTTCTGTGTCTGGGGATGTAACCAAAGGCAAAAGTACACATGGCCTTCTCCTGTAACATCACTCTTCTAGCTAACATCTTCTGAGAAAATATCCAAATCTAGATTTAGTGCAATGGTTCAATGTTGCAATGAGTTAAACAACTCACATTGACAACTCAACACTTCATGTGGGGCATCAGTTCATTACATTCCCAGCAGCATTTTGGTCCCTTTAGTGGAAGAAATATGAACGCACAAAGACCCAGATGCAATTGTGTTCAAAGTTGCACATTCAGTAAAGCTGTTAACAGTGTTGTTGTAATTTACAATACGTACACTAAGGTGTTACATGTAATTAAAATGACACATTGATGTTGATTTGTGATCAACAATGCCTTCAGAATCAGAACGGTCAGATTTACTATGTGCTATAAAAGCCAGCTGGATGTTTGTCCTTGTAGGATGCAGTCAGCCATAAGCTGATCAGATCCAAAGATCCAAATATACAATTGCAATATAATATAGACAAATACAAATAATATACAAAAAAAAAACATGTGATATTCAAACATTTCATAATAAATATGCTTTGGCCTTCTTCATTTGTTACGTATCTGCATTCAATCCTCACACACATGCGCACTCATTATTCCTGGTCCTGTCCGGTCATCTGATGAGATCAGCTGATCTTATCTATCCAAATAGCTCAGCAACACAGAAACATTTTTAACCTATCGTCGTCCTGCTGCTGCCTCTGTTTAAGTGCCGTTAGTATATTCATGCTGGTATATTCATTCATTCGGCTGTTGGGCTATTTAAATCTGTTCTCCTTTCTGTTGTCAGCTGTCATATCAGTGCAAATTGTTGCAAATGGCAATGCACCCTCTCCCCTTCGCCAGGTTCTTCAGCTCCATCAGCCTCATCAGATTTATCAACCAACCACTTCCAATGTCTGGATTCCATGGGGGGATTTATCTGGCTGCTGCTCAGGGCAGATGCCCCCCAGTTACAAATCTCCCTGTAGAGTCTAAGCACCAAAGACTTTCTAGCAAAACTTAAATATCATATATCATCTGTTATAATAAACATTCATCTTTACTTCATTCCCTTGTCACTCTTGATTAAAATACTAGTACTCCTCTTCTTTAAAGTGTCCTGCAACATACAACCAGCCAGGGTTGGAGATCCTTTCAAATAAGACTGATGAATGTTACATGTTCAGCTGGGTCACGATACACAGGATTGGTCCATTTATTAGTCTTTTAGTTCAACAACTCTATCAGGTAACGTTTGGTCCTGTTGTGTAGCCACCCGTTAGAAACAAACGTCTTACAGGGCCGTGCTTTTACCACCTTCTCTGATCTTCTCCTTCTTGTTTAAACTGAGCTGGCTGTCTGTCAATGTTGGATCAGTCCTACGATACTGAGACCTACGTGGGGCCATGTCGGTGAGCTCCTGCTGCTCAGCAAATAGGAACCTCTCGTTGTCTCGGCGGATCCTTAACAATTTGGCAATGCGCTTGCCGATGAGGTAAACCATCTCGCAGATGCACATGAAGATGCACAGCGCGCTGGATACAACCATGAACAACATGAAGATTTTTTTCTCTGTTGGACGACTAATGAAGCAATCCACGGTGTTAGGGCATGGGTCCAGTGAACACTTGGATAACCTAAAAAACAAAGGGTAGAGAAGAATAGAAATTCAATTGATAATCGGTTTGGCTGTTTTCATGTTTCTTTCTGTAATGCTATAGATGATTAAAATACCAACTTGTCATTTGAAAAGTTAAGAGCCTTACCTGGGCAAGTCATATCCATGGTATATCCGATACAGAATGTAGAGAAATGATGTGTCGAATCCAGCTTTGAAGACCAAACTCAGCAGATAGGTCCACCACAGCCCCCCTCTTTTCTTGCCAGGGTTGGCGTACAGGTGAGAGCCGGGGTGCAGCTCCACATGTTTCATGTCCTTTCCTTCGCGGTATTTAACATGAGCCATCACCATCAGAGACGGGCAGGTGACAAAAATCAGCTGCAGTGCCCACAGACGGATATGGGAGATGGGGAAGATGTGGTCATAGCAGATGTTGGTACAGCCAGGCTGGAAAATAAAGTAAATAACTTTAAATGACTTTTTTTTTAGTATTGTAATGTCTCAGATGGGTAAAATGAGTGATAACATAAATTGTTGCATTGTGTCTGAGACTAAAGATTTTCAAAAAGGCAATGCATTTATTTCATACCACAACTAATGCAACTGTCATGAAATGATGAATTCAAAACAATACCACCAGTGCTGCCAGAATAAAATGTAATCCGGAAGAAGTGATGAAGGTTATAATGCCTCTATACTGGTAAAAAAAGTACATTTAAAGCTGCTGCCCCATTTTTAGGGAATCTGTGAAAAAGACATACATCTTAACAAAAACCAACAGGAACTTTTGCCCTGCAAGACTAATATAAAGACAAATTTAAAATTTGCATTTTGCAGTTGATTTTAATTAGGATTAAAGACTTAGAGGAGGCAATATTAATAAAAGATTTGCTTTAATAAATATAGGGTGGATTGCCCTAATGTGGGACATGTTTTGCTTTTCTGGCATTTGTAGAATTTTACAATGTGACGGCAACACATTAAATCCACACCCAATACCATTTTGAAACCCTCAGGGGTTGTCCTAATCAAATCAAAAGAGAAAATGCAGATAGCACATTCATAAAAAAGAAACTATACAGATATCAGTGCTCTTAACGCCAAACTGTCTGAGAGAATGTGCAGCTTCCTAATCTGGGACAAAGTCTATGTTAAAAGGCCTGAACCACGGTGCACCGTCATTCATGAATGATAGTAAAACTTCCTCAATAAGTAATTCTGCATTGTGTGCTCAGAGTGACCATTACATTTTACCCTGCTCTGGAGAGTACGTCCCATGCCCTATAGACCATATAGACACTAGTAGTTCCATGAAAGGTTGTGGGTGGGTTTACGGTTCTGTGACTCGAGGGAATAATGGGCTGGTTAAAAAAGAAAGCCGCTTCGTCATTGCAGGAAACTTGCCGTGACCTAACGCGACACACACACAAAACATTGAAGGTGTTGTTTTTGATTCTCGGCATTTGGCTGTTTGCCACAGCCAGAAGACAAATTTAATTTCAAAAGAAGCTAGAGGCAGCAACAACAACAAAAAAACTGCTGGCTAAACTAGTTAAACACAGAGGGTTTGTTCAAGACACCCCCCCATCTGTTGCTAGCAATGATGACGCAGTGATTAGTGACGATTCGCTCCGACCAATCAGTAGTCTGCAGGTTTTCACGTCACTTGGAACTTTGACTAAAGTAGTACCAGTTAGCAGGTACCAGGGACTTTTTGGAATGGAAAACCAAAAAAGGCAAGTAGAGTTGAGGCGTGTCGAGTAGGTACCATGCAGTGAAAAAACGCCATAATCATAATACTAAAAGGGCCTTACATGGTTAAAGGGCTACTTCAGCAATTTGGTGTTGCACTTTTATAAAGTTGGGGGACTCACAAGAGACACATTAAAAAAAAAACAACGATTAAAAATGAATGGAACAGAGCCCCAGATACCCCTACTTTTAGTCTCTAGTATTTCAAAAAACACAGGATCCTAGGTTCCCATAATGCAACATAATAGTGTCTTTTGTTAGACCCGCCTTACTCATACCTGGAAAAAGACCACGTCTTTCAAACTCTCACTTCATCATAAAGTTTGGGTCTCAGGTTTTGTTTTAAAAAAGGTGTCAAAACCAATCCAAGAGAACTTCAGACTCTAGAAAAGCTCCCACCACAACCACAGCAAAAATGTTGAGTAGTTAAGTAGTACTCCTAGACACAAGTAAACTGATATTTGTGTCATCATTAACACTGGCCTGCTGTTAATGAGTTGCCTCCTAGTGGGAAACTAATTTCTACAATAAACTGATTAACAATTAAAGGTATAGAAGTGTCTGCAGAGAAAAACCAGTGTTGTTCCTGTGTTACCTGTCGAGTATTACACTCAAAGTCTTTGCTCTCATCGCCCCAAACCTTCTGCGCTGCCACCACAAACACCAGGACACGGAACACAAACACCATGGACAGCCAGATCCTCCCAAACGCAGTGGAGTATTTATTGACTCCACTCAACAGATTCTCCAGTCCCGACCAGTTCATCACTGCTGCTGGCCTGGGTGATAGAAACAAGGACACCCTGTAACAGAGAAGAAGAAAGAAAACAGGCTTATGTTTCCACATCCTGATAAAAAGACAGAAACAGATCAAAGCTGAATTTCTTGTGTGACTATTGCTTCAGTAGCCATAAAATATGTACACAGGCCAGAGAAGATAAAGTCTGGGTGGAAAATGAATGTCTTTGTCAGCTAGTTGCATTGTCTGGTCCCCCCCCCCCTCCCAAATTCAAAGGAATAGTAAAGGAAATGTAACATTTTGGAAAATATGTTCTTGCTCTTGTTTAGATCTGGAAGTGTAAATAAACTATTTTCTGACTATGGGGAGATCATTTGCTTGACTATTTCTGACCTAACTTCCTTGAGTTGCCACTAATTGCCTAGCAACTGCTCCCCACCAAGATGCAGTCCAGCACATACAGTACAACTTATATTGTTAATGCTAAATTGTGAATTATGAACAAATTAATTTGACTTTGAAAGGATTTATGACCAGCAGACAAACAGTGTGCAGCTGGGATTGTACACTTAAAAAAAGTTGTAATTAAAGCTATTACTGTAAACCATTGCTAATCACCTCTGCTTTTCCTACTATGACACTGTGGCACTGTTACAAAGCAAAGTGCTACAGCTCTGTTCCAGTGTTACATAATATAACATGCTGCTGTTTAAAGTGGCCAAATCTCAGTTGTGTAAGGTAACAACACTAATATCTTCTTTGTAATTGCTACTGAAAATAGCCTAATGGGATCACATGGCAATTACAAAAGCCTTTATTGTCTACACCTGGCTACATGTTTGTGTGCTGTGTGTTTACATACATTTTTTTTAATCTTTCAGTCTATCTGGACACTGTTACTTTAATTATGTCCACATGGCTGCTCTGTACGCTAACAGCATTGTTGTTGTTGTTGTTGTTGTGTGCTACCGTAATGAACACAGTGGGAACAATGGCATGTGTGTGTGAAGGTAATGAAGTTCATGAATGAAACAGCCTAGTGTCACAAGTCCAGTATAAATATTACTTCAATATCATAACCCTGCTGGCACATGTGTGGTTTCAGAGTTTGTGTTAGCCAGATACAGATGTGTGTGTGTGTGTGTGTGTGTGTGTGTGTGTGTGTGTGTGTGTTTGTCCTTACAAACAAAATCTAATGTACACAATCAGTGCTCAGTTGTCTATTGATTGAACTACGATAGTCATTGGTACATGGGGCTGGCATTGTGGATTCTTTTTAATTTTCTATTGTACAATATACTCATGTACAGTCCATTTAAACGAATATTAATTCACTTAAGTTCTGTGTCTAATTTGCTGTAGTCCAATGTCCAATCTGGATTTAAGTGCAGAAAATGTGCCAAGCCCGGCACCTACTGCTTATTGTGAACAAGTGAAGAAGAGACACCAGCTAGGCGCAAACACTGCAATGGACGTGCACAGTTGGCTGGTGGTGTCTTTAACCAGGTAGATCATGGAAAAAATCTACATTTTTACTACATTACAGTCCACGGGCAGCAGTAGAGTAGAGGTACACTGAATACACATTATACATTATTCCCCTGGTTGTTGTTCCCCACAGTGATCATACTAGTAGGCCCAACACATTACTGGTCATGAAGAAAAATGAAATCCATATGGAATATGGAACACCATCTGCCAGTATGGTTACTGGAGCAGGGCAGGATCACACACTGTTTAGAAACCAGCCAAATATTTAGATTTCACCAAACAGGAGTGACTCAGCCCTAAGGGCTTCTCAGCGCTAACACTTTAAACACCATTGCCACTTAGTTTAGTCATATACCGTAGGCTAAATAAAATAGTTTTTTACAGAAATGAGGCTTGTGATGATATTTCTCTGACAATGACAATTTACTGGATTAAAAATTAAAATCGGGTATCCAGTAAGTGCTGCATACTACCCTGCAGATAAGACCATTACATTTTCTACATTAACATTTTTTAACCTTTGACAGGCAGTGACTGTTCACAAAAATGTGCATGGAATTGAAATATGCCTGTATTGCTGTGTGAAGGGATATAGTGGCAAATTAAACTATAGATCGTCATTATTTAGTAAACAGAGCAAACTGTTTTGATTTCAGGAAAGCATTAAATCTACCATTAATTGCTTGATATTGCATACATCTCTCTGTGTGTGTGTGTGTGTGTGTGTGTGTGTGTGTGTGTGTGTGTGTGTGTGTATGGAAATGTTTCACTTTTAAGAGGGCTACATTCCACAATGCGTATGCCTGTGTGCTAAATCTACACTCTATATAAAAACCACATTTTCTTCATACTGATCGCTCAACATATTCCCATACTTCGTGTCTTAGTCATAGCAAATGGAAACGTTACTCCCCACTGTCTTTTTTAAAGTGGAATTATGAACACATGTTTTCTGCATACAGTATGTTGGCATAAATAACAACTTGCATCGTCTTGATTGAGTAAATTCAAGGAAAATCACACTAGCCTGTGCTCAAGTTAAACACCTCTGGCTTCAGTCTTTTGTTTAATGTTCAGTCCTGACTTCAAGCATGTGATAAACAATGTATGAAAATCCAACAAAAAGCAAACTTACCTTCTGCTGAAACCAGACTCAAATACCAAAACCCAATATGTCGACACCAGCAGGAGATGATTGACCGGACAAGTTAAATACAGTGAAGTAAAAACTACTTTAAACTATTCCGATGCTGTTTTTCGTCTCTTTCTGTCTCTGCTTTCTCTTTCTCTCAGACATCGTACCAAACCAGATTCAGCAGCTGCTACGTCATCAAACACCACAGACTTTACATACTCTGTCTTTTTTCAGTTTGCAGGAAGACTCCACTCCCTACGAGCCTTGTAACCTAACACCTTAAGCTTATGTTACTGTACAACTTCTGTACTGTAATACTTCAAATGGCCCCCCGGGGATAAATAAAGTGTTTTGAAATTAATTATGTGTTTAGGAAAAAAGAGAATAAGAGAGAGAGAGAGAGAGAGAGAGAGAGAAAGAGAGAGAGAGAAAGAGTGATGCCACACCCTTTATGCTGTCACACACCCAAGAGGCCCTGAGGGGCTGATGCAAATGTGTTTTTACAGTGAGCATAGTATGAAATGATGATGAAATGGTATGAAACATCATATAATACCATTTGAGAAAATCTAGTGGAACGTGTAGTAACCTTACAACAACAATAATATGTATGTTTCATAACATTAGGAAATGCCAGCAGGATAAAGGTTAGAGGTCAAGCTGTAAATTACACAAGAGGCTTTATGCATGCATTACAAGTGCTGCCTAAAGCGGCAAAACAGGTTAAAATTTAGTCTGCTTTGTATTTTTGTGTCTTTCTATGTGAACACCCTCACTGATTTAAAGCACTTTAAAAACAGTCATACTTTTACTTGGCAGATTGAGTTTGTTGTGTGTAAACAGTAGATGGCAGCAATAGTTACAATTTGCCTGCGTGCAGCAAACCTATAGTATATTAGCCTACTACTGCTACTAAGAAAGTTAGAATTTCAGTTACGCCTGGATTAATACAAATGTGACATTTAGCGGGAAGAGAATATCAACACCAATAAATTAAAATTAGCACTTTTGTAAAATAAAGCGACATAATGTGACGTAAGACTTCAGGAGAGCATGGTTTAGCGTTACAGTGATTTGTTTTAAATTCGTCAAACCACCAGAAGACAGGCTGCATAATACCGGAAATGTACTTACAAAATAAAATGTTCATGATTTTTCAAATCAGAACAATGCGTCTTCAAAAAAAATAAGTTTTATTATTAAAACCCTGCAACCGGAAGTATTGTTGTTTATTGTCGCTAACTCGACATTTTATGTTCAACATGCCTTCATGCAGACCCTTCTCTGTCATTAACTAACGCTAGCTAGAAGCATCTGGATTTTACGTGAAACTACTGCGTTTTGTAAGTAACGTTAACGCTAGCTAGCTAGCTATGTCATTCGTGTGTATGTTTTAATGTCGATGTAGCAACTGTTACTAATTGTGTAACTAATGTTATCGAGTGTTAACGAGACCACTGTGTTTCACTGTCATTTAACGATAGCTAGCGTAAGTGTTACTGTAAAGCAAAAAACGCTTGAAGCGTTAGCTAGCTTTCTGTTTATTCTGGGAACATGGTTGTTAACTTGGTTTTAGCGTTACATGACCTCGCTGGCGGCGGAACCTCTATGGATTGCTGACGTCTAGTGAGATAGCTAGAGGAATAACTTTGTCTTAAACTGGGTATGTTATAGCTTACGTTTGTAGTAACGATATAACTTAGCTACAGCAATGTAACGTTATGTGCCTTTTTAAAAACCAGCCACCAGTAACGGTAAGATAACAGTTAATGTTAGCTAGCTGCTGGCTGAACGTTAGAACGTCGCCCGGGCTATGCATTCTGAACATGGATAACGCTTTTCTGTAGCTAAGGTTACAGGCATAACATAATTAACTAAGCTAGTTAGCGGTAGCTAAATATTTACCGTTAGCCTCTAGCAATGTGTACGTCAATGTACCGTTAACTGTTATTTACGATCTGAAACTGTTTTTTTCGTGTGCAGACACCATGTCCAGCCGATCCATGTAAAACAACAGGCAGTGTGTGTGACGTTTTTTATATATATATATATATATATATATATATATATGTATGTATGTATGTATGTATGTATGTATGTATGTATGTATGTATGTATGTATGTGTGTGCGCAGAGATACACGTTGATTGGTGGATAATTGTACTCGGGCTTTATAACACGGGATAGCAACATTAGTTAGCTAATATATTTGTCACGTTTGAAAAAGGGAGGTTGATGTTACAAAATGTTATCATAAACACATGCAGGGAGGAGCTAATGTAAAGCCAGGCAACGTTTACTGAGCAATATTAACATATTTTCCTTTCGCAGCAGGTTAGCAGCACGCTAGCGGGCCGTCGTCAGCCAGGACCCAGAAAAGCAGCATCATCATCAATGGTGTGTCTACATCCCGGAGCCGTCACAATTTCCTGTGTCCGCTCAATGAACCATCTCCTCAGCTCTCATCACAGTGAGTATATGTACCACGGGTCACTGCAACACAATCCCCTCTCGTAATACCGTACAAATTAGTAGCTACACATTACACATTGCAATTCATTACTTTGTCTCTCTCAGGCTGCACATGTATGGCGTTTGCGAGGCTCGGAGGGGAGTTTTGCCAAGCCCAGCACCTACTGCTTATTGTGGACAAGTGAACAGGAGATACCAGCTAGGCGCAAACACTGCGATTGACGTGTACAGGTGTGTAGTACGAAGGCAGGGGGTTTTGAAACAGGTAGATCCTGAAAAAAAATTAAAACTCAATGTTTACCATGTTACAGTCCACGATCAGCAGAGAGTAGAGTTACACTGAATCAGTAATGACAAAAATACTGATACATGTCTATATATGTATCTAGTCATTTGCGTCATCTAGCATTGGCCTATAAAAAGACAGTAACATGCATGAAGATATAAAAAGAGAGTAACCCATGCAGCATTGGTTAACAGATCACACTAGAATCACAGATAAAACATTTTATTGAGAATAGGTCAGTATACAAAAAGATCATATTCATAATAAAGTAACAAGCAAAACCCAATATGGAAGGATACCTTAATGACCATCTCCATTTCCTCATAGGTCCTTACTGCCATCCTGTTCAACCCATATGAAGACAAGCCAACCTTCAGCCCGTCACCTGTCCTGGGGAGTAGGAGAGGCTTTAGTTTTATCCCAGGATTTCCTCACAGCTTTTCTCCTTGCCTGCGTTTCCTTTCTTCTTGTACTCTGATTTGTACAAGTCTTCTCTGAATGGGCTAGGAAATTTGCAAAAAAGGAAGGACAGGTTTTTTTTTTTTCTGTCTTCATTTTTTTGTGTCTTTTTTTCCCAGGACGTTGGGCTTCCTTTCTGCAGTCTTTTTGATCCCAAATGTGCTAGAGTTTAATTGATTTTAACCAAGCCAATTTAAGTTTTTCCTTCATTGCCAAGAAAAAAATTATAAATAAATAAATATTAATAGTTGTTGCCCATAAATCATACAGATTAGTAAGGGAAATTAATTGAAGCAATTTTTATTTTAGCGAAAACATTTTTTATTTTTCCTTTTTTATTTTAAACAATCAAAATACTTTCACGTTGATTCCTTTGGAGAGACTTCTGTTGTTGATACTATCATTTGAAGCACAACATATTTTGGATCTTTTTTCCCTGTACTGATAAACCTTTTGGGGGTCTAAAAATGAACCGACCAGCTCCAGTGGAGATCTCTTATGACTGCCTGAGATTTCTCATTACACACAACCCCACCAATGCACAGCTGGGAAGGTTTATAGAGGTAACACACATTTTTTAATAATTCATTTATATCCTTCCTTTATAAAGGGAGCAACAGTGACATGCTATGTGTTTTGATGTGCAGGATCTGAAGGCATATGGAGTAAACACCCTGGTGAGAGTGTGTGCTGCTACATATGACAAGACACCAGTGGAACAAGAAAGTATACAAGTCCTAGTGAGTGACATACACGCCAGACTAAGTCTTAGGCCCTGTTTCATGTACATGGTTATTTTGAAAAACGGAGACATTTCCCTTCGTTTGTGCCCTTCAATTACACGCAAACGGAGAATTTGCATCTTAAAACGATTCTTTCTAAAAACTCCAACTGGAGTTGAGATTTTGGAAATCTTTGTTTGCACATTTGCACGTAAACTGAAAGAAATGGAGGTTTAGGCAGCCAAGGAAGAGAAGAGCGGAAGTGATTCATTGCTGCTGTTGCTATTTTTGGGATTCTGATTGGCTAACTGATGGGCTTGAGCTTCTCGTTACACTACAACCTACAGGTTTGGCATGGTCTTGACAGTATTGAAGGCATATATACACGGGTATGTGTTACCAAACACTTTTCTGCAAGCATCTTTTTATCTTTTTATTTGACTACATATTTTTACTACAGCGATTAGACATACATTTAAATGCCTTCCGTAACATTACATTGCTATGCTGCTGCCTGCTGGTAGGGGCAGTAAATTACAACTTGACCCACTTTCACTTAACATGTAATGACAATACAGTGGAACGTTTGCCTTTAACAGAGCAACAGTAATAACCTAATATACCATCATTACTGAGATTAAACTACATTCTCAGTTAAATTCAATACGTCGTCCCTTACCCTCAGGACAGCAGACTTATTTATTGATGCACGCACAGTGGTGTCCACAAGAAAGGAAAGTGTGATAGCGTTCCACGTTAACGCCTTTTCTCTCTCGCTGGAGACCGCTGTGTCCAAGCCAAGGTACCGAGCATGACCTTATCGCATGCTGATACGGTAAGGGGAAAAAAAGTAGCTTCCACTTAAGTGGCCCTATCTTGCACCCTGCACAAGTGTCTGCTAGTTTAAGACTGACGCAGTTGTCAATTAGCCGTCCTGCTCCCGCATGGGAGCGTGGCACCATCACGATGGTGGCTCGCCATCACAACCCTACTATAGACACTTCTGGAACATTCTGGATCCTGGGAGTCATATTACTATTTTTCTGTAGTACAGAAACCTCTTATTGGTCGACTCTGGACATGAAAACAACCGTTTACGTTCAACAACAAAAAAAGTTTCGCAACAAATTGATGAGCTCAAATAACGACTTGATATATCCCCTCCAGGATTGGCCATTTGACGATGGCTCTGCCCCCCCAGAACAAGTGGTTGATGATTGGCTGACCCTGCTGCAGACAAAATTTCGAGAAGAGCCTGGCAGCTGCGTGGCTGTGCACTGTGTTGCTGGATTAGGACGGTTAGTATGCAATAGACACAGGATTTAACATATGGAGTTCATTACATTTAAATGGCTTGCCAAGATTAGTAATGTTGACCCAAGTCAGTGTTGTTTCAGATATGCACAAAATGTTGTTTAAACCTGGCTTTCATTGTCAATTGTAGTAGTGTTGCACAGTATACAGCTCTGTGGTACTAGAACTACAGAGGCCCAACATAAAATGTGGCATTAACTTGATAAAAAGGAAAGCTAGAGCCGAAAGTCAGACCACAAGCTGAGTGGAAATTTTTATTATAAAGGGTGGCCGTGGACTGTAACATGGCTTCATACAGGGCTACAGGACTGTTGCCCAAATAATTGGTTGTACTTTTTTTTTTAATCTATTTGTTGTTTGTCCTCAGAGCTCCTGTGTTGGTGGCCCTGGCTCTAATTGAGTGTGGGATGGAATATGAAGATGCCGTGCACTTTATAAGACTGTGAGTACAAAATACTGGTCCTACTGTTCTCCATGTTACTTGATTGTACCAACAACTGCTCTGTCTTTTCATGTATATTCAGTAGTACCATTCCTAGAAATTGCTCATGCACCTGTCACTGTTTTAAGAAATGTGTCTTGTTTTTAAGCATGTCTCTTTCATGTTGTCAGGAAGCGTCGCGGAGCATTCAACTCCAAGCAGCTGCTGTACCTGGAAAACTACAAACCTAAGCTGTGTCTGCGTACCAAAGATGCCAACGGACAGAGCTGCTCTATACAGTAGGATCTCCAACCTCATACATCTTCACTGCAGCTTCATAGAAGACTTTCACCTTTGGCTGTTAAATGGAAAGTTGACATGTTTGGGGAACTTATGTCAAATTTCTGAAAGTCTTCTAAAAAGATGTACACGTCTTATTTTACATCATAAATGAGCTTAAAAAAGTGGAGTTGTTAAATTTATTTTTTTGTTTCTGCTTTACGGTCTGTGACCTCACCTGAATATGTAGCAACCATACACACATACTTAGCCCATTAAAGGGAAACCCCACAGTCAAGTAGAATTAATTTCAATTGTCGTCACTGTGAATTCAAGCTTGTTTGGTTATAAAAGTTAAAAACATTTATTCCAAAGGTTACTTTCTCAATTCACTGTTACATGTGCAGCTACAATGAACGCTGATAACAGACTTGATTTAAATGTACTTGGATACATCACTTCAGCATACACAATTTAGTGCAATATAGTTCATGATAGAGCGGCAGCATACAGTATGTGATATTAGTCTTCCTGCTAACAATTTAGCATAGTTTATATTGAGTTGAATTGAGGTATTTGCGTGACAACAGTTGAGAATGTACTGTTGTCTGATAGGCTCCATGCACACACAGGAGCATTTACTATTTAAGAAGGTAAATAAATAAGATAGCGTTTGAAGTAGGAGTGAGCTTTTAGTGATACAGTGTTGGTGCCCTGGGTTTTCATCGCTGTTAAACATGTAATAATGGGGCAATCTCCTGTGTGGAGCCAACATGGCTCCCGTTGAAACCAGTCGCCATAGTTCCTTGTCTATCCCCGGCTCTGTACCTACTTAGCTCACTGGTCAGCTGCTGTGTTTATAAGATGCTGTTGGGTCTTTTGTGATGTTATAATTTTTCCATAGGTTTTCTTTTCTTTCCCTGTGCCCTACCTATTTGTACTTGTTTATTTATTGATTCCACAGTGTTTCTTTGTGAAATGTCTGTCTGCTAGGAAAATAATCTAGTAGTCTTGTTGGAAAATTAAAGTGTTTAGTAATGTAACTGTTGCTTGTTGGAGAATTTATTTTCAAAAGCATCCTAATTCTAGTAAGACGTGTCTGTCTGCAATGTGACTTTAGACGTACTTATTTATTTAATTTTTATGCATATTTCCCTAAAATTAATCAAATTCTCAAAATCATTTCCCATTAAGAGACACTTAAAGACAACTACTGTAGTACTGATCAGATCCACATTGAATACACAATTAGGTTGTATAATAAAAACTGCTGACCAGAGACAATAATGACATCACCATTATGTCAGTGGAAACCATGACATATGTTCAAAGTAATGATTTTGTTAATATCTTTAAATGAAGCTTTGCAAACTGCCAGGTGGCTTCTACAACAGTCCCAGGTCAAATACATTGGAAAGGGCTGTAACATGGCAGCAGCCGTGCGTGCGCGTGTGTGTGTGTGTGTGTGTGTGTGTGTGTGTGTGTGTGTGTGTGTGTGTGTGTGTGTGTGTGTGTGTGTGTGTGTGTGTGTGTGTGTGTGTGTGTGTGTGTGTGTGTGTGTGTGTGTGTGTGTGTGTGTGTGTGTGTGTGTGTGTGTGTGTGTGTGTGTGTGTGTGTACAGGGTACCACATTTCAAGGATTCAAGGTTGATCGGTTCTATTGACTGACCTGACAAAAATGCACATGAACTAACCTTGAACAATAGAGCTACAATGGATGAATACAATAAATGCCCATGACTTGGGTTACAGACCTGATTCTTTAATGCATATATGAAGAAGAGCTCTATTGACAATGTTTTTTTTTTTATTATTATATTTTGGGGACAATGTTACTTTTCAATACTGCTTTCTTTCATGTTCATATCCACACAAATAGACAGCTGGCTGATTTCACATTAAATCCTGGAGCAGTAAGGCAGTAAGGTGGACTTCATAGTCCGAAGAAACCCAATTCTATTTCTCTTATTTTCTCAAGTGGTTTTATATGCTCTACAATTAAGGTGCTGTAGAGAGCGATAAAGTAACTTATATGTCCACAAAATGCCTGAGTGTACAGATCCATTAGTTTGACGCCAGTAATTCTAATGCTAGACCTCAAGTGAATTAAGCAAACTTTACACTGACCACCTGCATATGCTGATATACAGAGATGAAAATAAAATCAGCAGTCAGTGGTCAAGTTCAAATGTTTCCGTTTAGTTGAGTGCTGGTAGTTCCTGTGGACAGTAGAGGGTGGTAGCGTCCTGCCAGATAGTTTAATTTAATAATAAAGTTATTTGTACTTGGATTAACATGTAAAAAGAACAATCTTTTAAACGTTTTTCAGTGCTTTTGTTAATAAACTTTTGTTCTTAAGGTTGAACACATTACAGTAATGAGTGTCAGACAAAGTTACTACTGTAATGTTATGTTCCAAATTGTAATGGTTTGAACAATGTCACGATCAGTCAGAACACACACACACACACACACACACACACACACACACAACAGGGTCCTTGGCAGCAGAGGACAGCTCTGAGATAAAATGCAGAATATATACAGGTAAAAGCCAGTAAATTAGAATATTTTGAAAAACTTGATTTATTTCAGTAATTGCATTCAAAAGGTGTAACTTGTACATTATATTTATTCATTGCACACAGACTGATGCATTCAAATGTTTATTTCATTTAATTTTGATGATTTGAAGTGGCAACAAATGAAAATCCAAAATTCCGTGTGTCACAAAATTAGAATATTACTTAAGGCTAATACAAAAAAGGGAGTTTTTAGAAATGTTGGCCAACTGAAAAGTAAGAAAATGAAAAATATGAGCATGTACAATACTCAATACTTGGTTGGAGCTCCTTTTGCCTCAATTACTGCATTAATGCGGCGTGGCATGGAGTCGATGAGTTTCTGGCACTGCTCAGGTGTTATGAGAGCCCAGGTTGCTCTGATAGTGGCCTTCAACTCTTCTGCGTTTTTGGGTCTGGCATTCTGCATCTTCCTTTTCACAATACCCCACAGATTTTCTATGGGGCTAAGGTCAGGGAGTTGGCTGGCCAATTTAGAACAGAAATACCATGGTCCGTAAACCAGGCACGGGTAGATTTTGCGCTGTGTGCAGGCGCCAAGTCCTGTTGGAACCTGAAATCTCCATCTCCATAGAGCAGGTCAGCAGCAGGAAGCATGAAGTGCTCTAAAACTTGCTGGTAGACGGCTGCGTTGACCCTGGATCTCAGGAAACAGAGTGGACCGACACCAGCAGATGACATGGCACCGCAAACCATCACTGATGGTGGAAACTTTACACTAAACTTCAGGCAACGTGGATCCTGTGCCTCTCCTGTCTTCCTCCAGACTCTGGGACCTCGATTTCCAAAGGAAATGCAAAATTTGCTTTCGTCAGAAAACATGACTTTGGACCACTCAGCAGCAGTCCAGCTCTTTTTTCCTTAGCCCAGGTGAGACGCGCTGTTTCTTGGTCAACAGTGGCTTGACACGAGGTATGCGGCAGTTGAAACCCATGTCTTTCAAGCGTCTCTTGGTGGTGGATCTTGAAGCACTGACTCCAGCAGCTGTCCACACCCTTTTTTTCACAATCTTGACTAGGGCGCGGTGATCCCTATCGCTTGTACACTTTTTCTGACCACAGTTTTTCCTTCCCTTTGCCTCTCTATTAATGTGTTTGGACACAGAGCTCTGAGAACAGCCAGCCTCTTCAGCAATAACCTTTTGTGTCTTTCCCTCCTTGTGCAATGTGTCGATGGTCGCCTTTTGGACAGCTGTCAAATCTGAAGTCTTCCCCATGTTTGTGTAGGCTTCAGAACTGGACTGAGAGACCATTTAAAGCCCTTTGCAGGTGTTTTGAGTTAATCAGCTGATTACTTTGTGGCACCAGGTGTCTTCAAAATGTAACCCTTACACAATATTCTAATTTTGTGACACACGGAATTTTGGATTTTCATTTGTTGCCACTTCAAATCATCAAAATTAAATGAAATAAACATTTGAATGCATCAGTCTGTGTGCAATGAATAAATATAATGTACAAGTTACACCTTTTGAATGCAATTACTGAAATAAATCAAGTTTTTCAAAATATTCTAATTTACTGGCTTTTACCTGTATATGACGGCTGAACATCTCTAAACTCGCTGTAGGATACACAGGGCTATGAAGAAAGATGACAATAATCTGGATTTCAAATCTTAGAGTTGTGCATTCTGGAAAACTCCTGAAGTCCCCATAAGATTGTATTAAGAAAATACTATGACACATAATAACGTTATACTGAAATGACCATTAATCACCACAGGCATGGTGAAATAAAAATGATCCACATATTAGAACTGTGCAAGAGTTACATAACGGCTAAATTGGAACACTGAACTGTCACAAGTTAGCTGTAATATTGTAGGAACGCATTGTTGCTGCTCACAGCCGAGGGAGGGCGCGCTCACAAACATGCCATCAGTTCAAATCTCCGGAAAATAATATTGATTTTTATATTGGGGATTGTGCCACCAACTATTTTTGCTACATATTTTACTGAACCTGGAGGCATATTTATTACTAGGAGGAGGAGACCGGGGACGGTGACCCAGTTTACCCTGCAGACCAAACCGGAGGACCGCCTGCTTATCGACCAAGGGATGAAATCAGTGAAATTCTGACAATAAAAACTAACTGGTCTTTACAGCGTTCTCGCTCCAATTTCTTCACCCGGTGTAAAACAGGAGAGAGAGGAAGGAAGACGGAGGGATTGAATGAGGAAAGTGGAGAGAGAGAGAGGAAGGGGGAGGGATTGAATGAGGAAAGTGGAGAGGAGTTTTAGGTTTTTTTTTGAGCATCTGGATATCTGACCGGAGAGAGAAGAAGAAGAATTTGGATGTATGGAAAATTACCTGAAAGCAGAAGAAGAGACCAAAAAAAGCTCTATATAGGAAGAAGTAAGGTCAGGAAAGAGGGAAATAAGGAGAAGAAAGTTGTTTTTTGTAACGGGACAGGAGGAGGACCGAAGAGCAGAAATGTTGCCGGTGAGTTTTCATTGATAAAATCTATCAAACGGGGTATGCTTCGTAGAAAATGTATCGCCGTGGCTTGGCTAACATATGCAACATACTCGATGCTAACGACTTCAGAGCTAACCTACAGTAGCTATGGGCTACAGTTGTGGGGGCTTTGAGGTAAAAAGCGGACGTGGAGCCAATAAACGGCAAGCCGACATGTTACCATAATGACACTTGAAATATTCATTAGGCTACTAACACGTTTATCAGCTAAAATTAAAAATACAAACTTTTATACACTATTACTTTTTATAACATATTGTCATAATCTGCGTATTTTCACGTCAATTTCAGAAAAGCAGGGGGCATGAAATTTACGAAAGTGATTATATATTGCATAATGTAGCCAAGCAAGACGATTTAAATTGTATGTATGTGTTAAATTGTAAATATGTGTTCAATTACTTTAGAGAAACAAACGTTTCAACATCATTAAAACCCCGTGATTTACACTGTCTAAGCTGTATCAATATGCCAAAAGTAAAAAGAACGAAACCGGAAGTTGTGCTCTGGTTTCAAAATGGGAATTTAACAGTATAGTTAACGCATGGTTTTATGGGTTTAGTAGTGCAAGTAGTAGAGTTTGCGCTTTTTAGCCTTTCATTAATAATCCTTAAAGGCCACTTTCAGTTGTAAATGAAGGGAGCCTTGTGTGGGGTTTTAAGCGTGCAAAAGGTTAACAAACAACTGTCAATGTGCAAATAATAACAGCTTGTTATTATTATTATTATTATTATTATTATTATTATTATTATTATTATTATGCTGGTTAAAGTGGTTTTAAAATCGGCACCACAACAGAAAAATCTGTTCAGTGAAATGTCCTAGACTTTGAGACTGCTGCTAAACATCCTGTGAAGTTGTCTGGTATATATGTCAATGACAAGTATGTTTTGTGTGTGAAATGTGTGCAGACCTTTAACATATATTGGTGCCTCATAATCTCTACATAACTACAGTTTCTGGCAATTAATTAATGCATTTGTGATTTTCACCTACTTTCCCTGCATTTGCTTTACTCAAAAACGATACCATCCCGTTTATCAATTAGGCTTTTATTTTGAAGGTTTGAATCAGAAGTCCTGCTTTTTTTCTGGCTGTCTTGACTTTGGTCTTGGTCTATGGTCTTGACACAAGTAAGTGTGTGTGTGTGTGTGTGAGAGAGAGAGAGAGAGAGAGAGAGAGAGGGGATGGAAACACATATATATATATATATATAGATATATATATATATAGATATATATATATATATATATATATAGATGCAATTGCATATACAATAAACATGGACATGAATTCAAGCACTACTACTCTGCCCAAATACTAAATGCCATTTAAAAATAGTAAAAAGTTTAAAAAAATTAAAGATGGTTGGTACAAAACCAACAGTCAAATCCTTAACCAAACCGTACTATTGTTTCCATCCTCTTTCTTTCTCTGTCTCTCTCTCTCTCTCTCTCTGTCTCACACACTGAAAACACTACTCTGCTTTGTGGCTGGGTTGAGCTGCTGTCAGCTTTGGACAATACACTGAAGATATAGAGATGTGTTTACTGCAGAGAGAGAGAGAGAGAGAGAGAGAGAGAGAGAGAAAAAGAGGACACTTCTACCTTGACCTTTGTCCATGAAAACTGTTGGATGAAATTTGGTACATATCACATTTTCTTCAGGATGAATTGTAATGGCTTCTCACCATCAGGTCAAACTTTTAATTTGTTTAATAATTTGGTTTATGAATAGATTTAAATTAACATTCAATTAATGACATGCTCGTCCTTGTGTTTAGTGCTCTTGGAAAAGTTTTTTTTTAGCAGGGTGATATAAATGTATCCTGAATTGAAATTGTCTCAATAATTGATAGGCCTAGGTATTGATCTGTTTTGGGCAAGTTGGCACTATCTGTTACCGACTCACTGAGATTGCTGTGGGATTTCTGGGAGGTTGTTCTGGAGGCGTGTTTTTCTTTAGAAAACGCCAATGAACATAAACGATTCAGAGAAATGCATAGTAGGAGGTAGTACTGACTTACAGAAGTGTAGGAATTGTTTCTTTCTCAATGAGCTGAAAGCCCATGCTTCACTGGTCACATGCAGTTCCTATAGAGACGGCGTTGACTGATCCGCGTGTATGTGTGGGAGTGTGTTTGGGTGTCCGCAGTGGGAGCTGGGGTGTCTGAAACCCAAATCACCTCCAGCTGTCACTGTATTCCACTTGGTGCTCTGTCACACACACACACACACACACACACACACACACACACACACACACACACACACGCGCTGCCAACAGGGAAGTTAGGCTACATTTGTATTTCTCATTTGTTTTTATTCATGAGCTTGACTTATGAGCTTTAAACTAAATCTCTTCAAATAGTTTTACTTTTTTGGTCACTATCATTCAGTTATCAGAGGTACTGTATGACACCAGAGCACTGTTCTTTTTGTATTTATGGGGATTTAAGAAGCACATTCAATTCAAAACGGAAATAAATCTCATTCCATTGTTTATTCATTGTACGTTGTTCTACATAACAGTGGCAACCCAGTTCCTAAAGTGTAATTGTAATGCACTGTAGACTCATAAGTCTGTCTTCAAAGAGTATTACAATGTAACTGACTCTATATTTAGGCTTGCAAATCCCTTCAGTTTATTAGCAGGTGTTACTTGAAGCTGCCTCACTTGAAGGACAGTATGGCAGAGCTATTTTGTCTTCAGCGTGTAATACTTTCCTAATTTTGATTGATGCCCTTACTAAAAAAGGATGTCTTCATGTGTGTTATTTAAATGGAAACAGTTTTCTCCACTCCTATACTAGCTGCTCTACCCTCCCATAATGCATCATTATTTAGTTGAGACCGTTGTTTGAAATGGCTCAGAAATTAAATTAAGATCATGTGGGCGTCCACAAGCTGCTTTTAAATAATATCCCCTCTCTCTGAAAGAGAGTTCAGGTGTAGCCCAATATCTAAGAGAAGAGATGCAATCTGTTTCAGGTACTGCAAAAAAACACATAGGAAGAGTCAGTGGGCAACTCTCCCAGATCCCAACAGAGTCCATCATCATTTACAATAATTTACAAACTGGACAATATCCAGTCATATCTGTTGCATAGTTCACAGTCACAAAATTAAAACTAATTCAGCAAATTCAAAGAATGTATGATTAGCTTTGCTTTAAAGGTCCCATGACATGGTGCTCTTTGGATGCTCTTATATACCCTTAGTGGTCCCCTAATACTCAATCTGTAGTCTGTTTCCCAAAATTCTGTAGCTTTTGAGGGGGCAAGGGGTGTGGCCTTGACCAACTGCCACTTTGCTCGTTTGAAAGCCATGATGTCTCTCTCTTATGGGTGGGCCAAATTCTCTGGACGGGCAAAGCAGAGAAAGGGGAGGTAACCTTGCCCCTTATGACCTCATAAGGGCAAGATTCCAGATCGGCTTTCATTTTCTCAAAGGAAGAGCAGGATACCCAGGGCTCGGTTTACACCTATCGCCATTTCTAGCCACTGGATAGGTAGGCTGGGGTAATGCATATTAATGTTGAAAAAACTCATAAAATGACATTTTTATGCCATGGGACCTTTAAAGCATATTGTATTAGAGAGTCAAAGTCGTGACATTGCTTTCTGGCTACCCACTGTACCATTAGCTTCTGTAAGTTAATATAATCTCTCATTCAGCTTGTAATTCATCGGTCTTTATATATGTAAGAATTAATTTTTATTATATACCTTTATATACTGTATTCTATAATATTCTAAGACATATCAGCATCAACTGCAGCTGTTGAATTGAAACAGTAAAAAACCTTGAAAAAAAATTGAAACCTTTGTGATTTGAATAAAGTTAACCAATGATTACTGTGTCAGCATACACTACACAAACACAAACTACAGCTTGTTTGGAAATTGAAATCATCAACACTCTCCTCTGAAGTCAAGTCCTTTTCACAACTTTTTAGTTGTAATCTCTGTCTGAAGACTTCTTCAGCGTTCATTTTTCTCTGTCCTGCTGTTACTGTTATTACAGACATATACTAACTTAGACCCCTCAACTCGCTCACGGCCTCTTTTGACAATGACATCTGATCATTTTAAAGAAATGACTGCTCTTATCTAAACATAGTTAAACACACAACGTGCTGCTGAGAACGGATCTGTTCCTAGGCTGGATTTTGAGATTTTCGCATTGTTACAAATGTCAAAGAGCTTTTGAATGAACTTGTCTTACTTCTGGCCCTCTATACAGTTGTCCTTTCACTGGGCAGCTGGTAACAGCTGATGAGCATGGTGTTATGCCCACCCATGTGACTTTTTACATCACTCTTACCGATTCACACTGGTTAGCCAGACTATCTCATGAAATGGCGTATGTCTGACATGCCAATTCATATGCCGTTATTGGCGTGTTATAAAGACGCATACTCGGTTTTGGGCGTGTATATCAACGCCATTTGGGCTCCATTGACTAACATTGCCTTGCAATTGCGTGTTAATTTACCCCGTAGCGAGTAGTATGAAAGGGTGAAAATCCAGGAAACACAGGACTTAATTTCCTAAAGGCAACCCTGGTCTTCTTTTCCTAAACTCAACCATAGCTTTCTTCTTGTGATAACACGGCAAGTGGCGTGTATTTGTACGCCCGTCCTATACAGCGTAGACATACATGTGGATAGCTCAAAAAGCGTACAGATAACACGCCACTTGGATTAAGAAAGTTGGCTTGTACATTTATGCAAAGTCATGATGCCATGATGGGTCAGCAGACTTTGTATTCCTATACAGATAAGCAAAAAATGTGTAGTTTTTTTTTTTAACTATAAAAATTATATATATATATTTTTTTGTTCCTGTTCTGACTTTACTGTTTGAACTCATTGTGATGTGATGTGTGTAAATCTGATTACCTCTGTTACAGTATTTGGTTGTATTGTCTGTAGTGGGTGGAAAAACATTTTATTTATAATATGGCAGTCAGAGAAAAGGCTTCTATCATTTACAACAAAACACTGCTTCTTCTCAACTAAACTCAAATTACTGTTTGGATATGAATCTAATGGAAATTGTTACCTTGCCCTTTTCATTTTCAATTAATTCTGGTTAGTGATGCGCTTGCAGTAAAGGGTCATAGTTTAGTGCGGCGTCTCCTGGCAGCAGTTTTAAAAGGTTGCGGGACATAAATATGTCCCACACGCACACACACACACACACACACACACACACACACACACATATATATATATATATATATATATATATATATATATATATATATTGTGTGTGTATATATATATATACACATATACTGTATATATACATGTATATATACAGTCTATGGTCTTGACACAAGTAAGTGTGTGTGTGTGTGTGTGTGTGTGTGTGTGTGTGTGTGTGTGTGTGTGTGTGTGAAGAGGAGTGACAGAAGGTCATGAGGAAAGAGGAGATGGGGACATTGTTTTTTTATTTATTGATATTTTATTGGTGGTGTGTTAAGGAATTTATTTACTAAGCAAAGTCAATGACAGTAGAGTAATTCATAATAATGATACAACATGTCTCTTGTACTCTGCACTGTCTACTCATTTTCTGTCAATTCCAATAAATGCAATAGAAGACTGGTTGTGTCTGTTTTGAGCACGTGCACCAAACATGTGACCTTGTGTGTGTGTGTGTGTGTATGTGTATGTGTGCGTGTGCGTGTGTGTCAGTGTGTAACAGTGCAGTCATGCTGCAGTATATCAGTGTAACCTCTTTAATCTCTCCCATCCAGCATCCCTTCTGCTGCTTCTGGACAGCTTCACTCCACACCACACTAACCAACCAACACCCACACACCACACACCACACACCACACACACACACACCACACACCACACACCACACACACACACACACACACACACACACACACACACACACACACACACACACACACACACAGGCCTATAGCTATATTAATTATGATATAATAATGCTGATACCCATGATATTTATAATATAAAGAAGAAATGTTTGTTTTTTTAAGTTACATTCCCTTAAGTCTAGACTCTGCTGGTGGTCATGTCTGTCATTCAGACAAGCATTAAGGTTTTTTCTTATCCTTTTACAGTAATTGTCTGTGAAACTTGGAGTGTACATGATACAATAATAGCACAGTTAAAGATATAAATTCTGCTTATTATTTCTTACAATCAGGCTTAAATAATTTAATACTTTTTACATTCAAATAAAAAGCTCATACACCGTTAGTTTCTAAGTAGCAATTAAACAAAGTGGCCTAATATGTTTTAGTGCTGTGCCAATAATGATTTTGTAAGTGAAGGTGTCAGCGTTGACCCCAAGCGACCTGGCCGGCTCCAGCTCTGCTGGACTCAGTGCTAAAAAAAAGAAGAGGTTTGGCCTCGGAACGTCTGGGACTTTTTTAAGACTCGACACGTCAGTTGTCACATGCTCGAACTCATCAACATGTTAGTTGTGTAACAATCTAGAAATGTTGTACAGTATTCGGAAAATGAAAAATGTTGATGTTAACACTTGCTTCATTACAAATAAGAGTAATAGTATGGCCTTATAACATTTGAACAAGTACACAGAATGTACAAAAGACACTGATCTCAAGCGTTACATTTATCTACCCAGGCAAGTATTTTTAGTGGTTCATCACTTTTTGTATTACAAAAAAAGTTTGAAAAATCCAATTATTTAAGGTTATCCACAGAAGGATGAAGACACCATCAAGTAAACTTTCTATTACAACCTTAAAGTGCTCATATTATGCTCATTTTCAGCTTCATAATTGTATTTAATTTTCAAAAAAACACCATATTTTTGTTGTTCTGCCCATTGCTGCAGCTCCTCTTTTCACCCTGTTTGTTGAGCTCTCTGTTTTAGCTACAAAGTGAGTCATCCCACTTCTATCCCTTTTTCGGTGGGAGTTGCACATGCGCAGTAACTAAGTACTGCACTACTAGCAAGAAGCTAGCGCCGCTAGCGGTTAGCCACCTCGTTCTCAATGGCGAAAAACTGCTGGAACAAACTTGAATTCGCCCTAATCTACAAAAGAAATTATATAGAGCTATTTATTGTACATGTCCCTCATCTGCAGGTATTCCATGCAATGTGCATACTCGTTTAGAAGAAGTCTTCTGGCTAATTCTGCCTTGTACTAACCAAAGTTGGAGCTAAAGTGGTTAGCACACACCAAATGTTTTGATCAGCTCACCCGGAGACTGAAGGCAGGATACATTCAGAAACCCAAATCTCACTGAAAACTGCATCGTTGTTTTTTTCTCCCAAGTTTGTACCAGAGACACAAAATAACCAAAATTTTTTTGGTTTTTTTATAATATGGGCACTTTAAACTGGGTTACACCTATATGAAATTGTGCAGGTCCATGAGTCCTCTTAAGGATAATTCAAGGCTGATGAGAAAATTCCTCCCACTGAACTCAAATGATTTTACTGTCACACCTCTGACTTAACCTTTCCAAAACTAAAAACAGAAGCACCTCCATCTTATCAGAGGCAGACGGTGTTTATGGACCGTATCTGATTTGTAATAAAAACCAATATCAGCTCAATATCACAATCTACTCCCACTATAACAATAATAAAAGTGTCCAGATTTTATTATCTCCCATCATGCTCTCCTCATCACCCTCTTTCCCTCTTCTCATATTTACTGAAAGACGACTCCCACCCTTCCCCTCCTCCCTCACTGACACACACTCTCATATTTGTATTTCCTAGCCTTGCACACTGACACTTTGACATTAGCACATTTCAACCACTCTCCTGCAAAACACCACTTCCGACTCTACTAATTATTTAAAATACCAAACACACACATGCACACACACATGCCAACCACACACTACTGTGTGTCAGTTTTTGGCCAATGGTTTTCCAATGAAGCGTTTCTTTGGGCTGGTGTTGGAGCGACTGGTGTTTATGTCTAAGAACCTCAAACTGAGTCAATGCAGAAAACAGAAGAAGAAGAAGCTCCGAACCAGGAAAACCAAACCATTGGTGAGTGAGAGACACCATAGCTTTACTTTATTTTGAATCAAATTTATTTATATACATAACTAAAGGATTGGAATTTGCATTAGGTTTTGTTTTCTTATGAACTTTTACCAACACAATTGGTCAAATTAACATTACAGTGACAGGCGGTGTATGCTAGGAAAGGACAGCTTTCAGAGGGCTTTACTGTTGTTTAGTGTCAGGCTGAGGCAGAGGGAGCCAGGCGGGGGTTTCAGTTCAGAGGATGTATACCAGCCACTGTGCCGTCCTGCCAACCCCCTTAAAATGCAGACACTGTGTTTACATGCTCTGGAGTAACTAATAACATGAGCATTGGTGTGTTTTTTGTTGTTGCAGCAGACACACTGTTTGTCACTCTTGCCTGCCTAGAGTCTCAGTCTCTCTTTGACTATTTCTCTCTCTCTCTCTCTCTCTCTCTCTCTCTCTCTCTCTCTCTCTCTCTCTTATGCCCAAAATAGCCAGCACTGGGGGCAATTTAGAATCCACAACTCAATCTGCCTCTGCATGTGTCTGTGTGTGTGTGTGTGTGTGTGTGTGTGTGTGTGTGTGTTTGTGTGTTTGTTTGATGTGTGTGTGATGTTTTGTGAGTCTTGTTCACTGATAGGCATAAAGAAATTGTCGTCATTGTGAGTTCATTATGCTCAATTGTACAAAGATCAGAACTACAGTGCACTTGTGACTTCATTTTCACGAACTATTCTTAGATTGCTATTCTAGAAGTTCTGTGTTTTCTTCAGCACTAATAAGCATGCAGAGACATAGACACGTTCAGTCTTATTCTAGTTAGTTTGACAGACATAATGAAAAGCCTATGCTGGTGAACATCAAACAGAAATATCAGGCTTGATGCATTGGTTAATCTGGCCTGCTTTTGACCTGCAAAGTCTGGTCTATATATAAAGGGTTTTCAGGTGAAATACTATGATGTACACTGTAGTGGCCAAAATGAAAGTCCACATACTGGGTTTCTAAAATAAATTTGTGGAAATTCAGTTGTTTCAGTGTCAGGGTCGTGGTATTGTGCATCACTCTCGCACTGTCATGACTAACTGTGACATTGAACAGAACAGAGCCCCTGTTCATGTCATTAGTAACACCTGTACTACTCTTTCTATAACAAGCCAAAATGTCTGTTGGTAAAAAAGGCCTATACACACAATTATTTAACATTAGGAAGTTAATCATGTGTAGTTAGTGTTTGCTTCTTTGTACAGGCGTACAATATTTTAGCTTGTCAGTATCAGTAGTTTGAAGGAGAAGTCATTTGTGCTAAAGTCCTTTTTAATTTTAGACATCTGCATCTGCACAAAGCAGCTTGTTTACAGTACAAAAGGTAATCTGCAGGGGTGGAAACTACAAACCATTCCCTATCCCCAACTCCTCTAGTCCGCATGTTGAAATGTCCTTGAGCAAAACACTGCACTGAATCCCAAAAAGCTCCCAAAGTTCAGTCCAGCAAAATGAAAAATATCCGAGGGCGTGCAGGTCAGTTCTTTTGAGTTTAATGCAGAAGTGTAAAACATCAGCTGTTTTTGTAAAATAATCAACATAGGTTGCTGGTCCGTAAATTAGTGTTTGTGATAAGGTGAGAACGGATAAAAAGGTTACTTTTTTGCTGGTTTTCCTCAAGAGAGACAACATACATTTTTTATTTTATTTTTGCTTTTGGAAATGACAAATGACATCTCTTGATTTTTTTGAATGAACTTAACCTTTACACATAACATAACTCTTCTCGCTTAGCTTAACCGTTACACATTTACCTATACCAGTGTTTAGTTATAGTTGCTAACTACTGTGGAGACTCGACATGTTTGGCAAACTATGGTGTGTGTGTGTCTGTGTTTTGCATTTAGACTAAAATGTTTTGGTATTATAATACTTGATTAGCTTGTTAATATGTGCCTCAAATGAAGTAGCTACTCTGAGTGATTTGATTATATAAAAACACCCTTTCCTCTCTTCCGAACGTCCTTTAACGTAACTAATGCTGTTTTCTAGCATGTAAAAAACTGAAACATTACAACCCAGGCCATGATGAGCCTACTTTAAATGATTTAGGATCTTGTAAAACCCCTGCTGTGTCTACAAGGTTTGCAAGTGTGCTTTTACATGTGTGTGTCTAATCCAAGCTTTAGAGAATGTGTCCCTGCTCAGTCTGTCTGCATACAAGCAGATATTACTTCACATGATCTGGGACAGGTGTATAGAATGCTGTGGATTAGTGTACAGTATATATTTTGAGTGTATGTCTGCTTTTCTACATGGACAGTAGATAATGTAGTGTGTGTGTGTGTGAGAGGTAGAAAAGGCAACATTGAGATTAAAAGTGCATCTGTATCAGTGTGTGTGCCTCGGTCCCTATCCCAGATTACCCTAAATTTATCTTTCAACTGCCGACTGACTATCTGACATGACATCACCAGTGACATTGGCAATGACATCACTGGTGATAAAACAGGATGTCCTTTTTGATTGCTATTTTAATCTGTTGCAGAATTTGGAGGATTTGATAACAAAATGATTTCAGAGGGGATCATTACTACCCTACAGAGCCCCGGTGGTGACATGGAGGAGGAGGGGGAGAGACAAGAAAACATGTAGCCTACTGGGGACAAATACTAAACTTCATATGTTGCTTTTTCATATTATGTTTAAAATGATAAACCAAACTAAAAGCTTTATATTTTGATTATATTATTCTAAACTAATCTAACTAAAGTGTTGGATAAATTTGATTTTGGAACATTTTGGACTAAAAATAGAGAGATAAAATCAATTACGCTTTGATTTTATTAAATTTAGATCAGGTTAAATCTTTGGCCTGAGCCCAGAGGGGATTGTATTTGCGTGTCTGTGTGTATAAGCAGTTATTGATAGGTCATTAACGCTGTGTTCATTGTGTTGTTTAGTCAGATGGATGGCTGTATCTTGTTACAAGCTGCTTTTGTCAGTGGCTGTTGAACATTTCTGCTTCTTTTCCCTTGCCGGCAATCTCAAAGACTTTCTTATCACTTGACATTAACATCTGTTGTATCTTGATGTCTTGAAGATTGAATTAGATGAAAATTCTTATCTGCAACTCTGGTCTATAGGCCCCTATGTTGCTTTGCAGGCCAAATTGCCTTAAACCCTTCTAGACATAATGGGCAGTTCCTGGTTGGATTTAATGCAGTTTCTCTTGGTCTATGTGGATTGGAGACACGCTGCATTCACACCCGTTTGTCAATGTGTTTAAATGTGTCTTCAGTCTGCAGAGGTGGTTTATGTGTACGGAGCACCGGAGGTGACATGGAGGGGAAATTGTTTTGCGTGATATCGAGTTTTATTTGCAAGATCAGAATAATCAGTGAGAAATACTTCATCCTTCATTCCCATATTCCTGAAATGGTAAAGTGTTAAATGTTAAGACATTTTCTGACATTTAACGTGTTTGTTTCTGTGCTTACAGGTGATTCTGACGGTTTACCTCAATGACACCCAGCAGATGCTAACTGAGGTCCCTGTTACTCCGGCAACCAGAGTGATTGACGTTGTCGAATACTGCAAAGAAGCCGGCGAGGGGGAGTGCCACTTAGCTGAAGTATGGAATGGGCATGGTGAGTCCATCTGTGCTCCATCCAGCCATCCATCCATCTACACTCATACATATTTAAATGAGGCAGGAATGATAAAAGACAAGACAATTAAGAATAATTAAGAAAGAAATAATGTTTTCCATAATCATCCACCTTGTAGCATCAGCTTTTTGCAGCATATGATCTCATCTGAAGCATTAACAGACCACATTGGTCTATCTGAGGACCTAGTTTCCAATAGACTTGGTTGGTGAGAATAAGAACAAATGAACTGATGTGACTCTATTCTTAAATTTAACGCACATTGAAAGGGGTTGAAAATATGTTCTCTTGTTGCAGTCTGTCATTTTGGGTTTTTGAACATTGATATAGTGAAGCATGAACCCACTGAAGCTCCATTAACACAGTATAATGATGATGTAGATACTCTAATAATCTGGAATTAGATGTCAGTATAATTGCAGTATGACTCTGGCCTAGATCTGTTGATCATAAACAAAGTCAGACCTATATCACGGCTACACCATGTGAAATCAATAGAGTGCTAAGTGCCCACTGTATACTGCATGCCATTGTAAACCTGAATAGACCACTCCATCACATGCAGACACTGTGAGCTATTGTGTCCATTAAAGTCTGCCCTACATTCATTCCATTACAGCTGTATAGCGATCAACACAATAACACAGCGCTGTGATGTGACTGAGCTATAAATTGCTCTAATACTATACTCTTTCTTAGAGGGTGACACTGTGAAGCAGCACATAATAAACAGGGGTATAAATTTAGTTTCTTGTGTGATGAGAGGCCATGCCTAAAGGCCACAACTGGCCTCAGCTGTGTGTGTGTGTGTGTGTGTGTGTGTGTGTGTGTGTGTGTGTGGGCGCTAAGCCATTGTCTACGTGTGTGTGTGTTGTTAGCTATGGATGGATATATTTTGCTGTGGGAATATTGCTGCCGGGTTAGAGTACTCTGACTTTTCCTTTTCAGATTGTCTGCTTTAATCATATAAATGTGTTAATATTCACAGACATTATTGAGAAACAATATTAATATTACAAATATATTTTACAGTGTCAAGACATAATTTCAACCATTTTGAATGATAGTGGATCTCCAAAGTTGTTTTTTGTGGGATAGATTAACCCTTTGTTTACATTTTGATCAGGGTTTAAGCCATACGAATAGATAATCGTTTTAAGATTTGCAGTGTTAAATGAACCTCTTAAAGGGATAGTTTGGATTGTTTGAAGTGGGGTTGTATAAGGTATTTATTCATAGTTAATGTAATAGCTACAGTAGATGGTGGCCAGTATGCCACCAGTTTAGAGAAATCAGACAGGAGTACCAACTCAGAAGCTAGGCAAGGGTTATTTATTAATCATGTGCACAACAATAACTAAGAACTTTCTGATCTCCACTAATTTACAATACAGTACAAATCTGTGTGGTTGAATACTCTTTGGCTAATTTGTAATACGAAAAGATCTTTAAAGATCCCGTGGCATGAACATTTCCCTTCATGAGTTTTGTTTAACATTAATATGAGTTCCCCCAGCCTGCCTATGGTCCCCCAGTGGTTAGAAATGGTGATAGGTGTAAACTGAGCCCTGCCTTTGAGAAAATTAAAGCTCAGAAGGGCCGATCTGGAATCTTGCTCCTTATGAGGTCATAAGGAGTAAGGTTACCTCCCCTTTCTGTGCTTTGCCCACCCAGAGAATTTGAGAAAGAGAGAGGCATCATGGCTTTCAAACAAGCAAAGTGGCAGGTAGTCAAGGCCACACCTCCACCTTACGTAACATTTTCTCACCCTCTGTCTCTTCTCAGAGCGCGTTCTCCCTCAGGAGGTGTTATTGTTGGATCTACTCCAGCAGTGGGGAGCCAGGAGGCCGGAGGTCAGCTTCTACCTGAGACACTGCCCCTCCTGGACACAAGGTACCAGAAAACTAACACACATGGGTGCTTATTCCACCCGAACCTCTCATATGAGTTCGGGTGGAACTCATATGAGATGTTCTATATGTGAACATCATTAACTCACATATAGAAAACACACAAACACAGAGAGCCGTTGGTGTGTATGTGGACAAAGAGGCGCGGTCAGTAATTTGCCAGATAAGATAATGAGTGTGTTACATAACATCAACAGGGTGAATCAGAATGTATTCTGCTGCAGAATATCAGGCAATATTCTGCCAAAATAGCTTGAACTACAGAACTAAAATTTAAATACACTGTTGTGTTGTTTTTGTGCAGAGACACGACAACCCTGACCACCTGCTGGTGCATTCCGATGTTTCCAGCTTGGCTGAGTCATAGACGCCATTAAGGTTTTCCCGTGTGTGCTTTGATCGTTTATTGTAATATCTGAGCTTCAGTATCTGTATAAAAAACATTATATAAGAGCAGAACTGCTGCTATTATTTTGATCTTACTCTTAGATCTCACCCTGCTGCTCCTAAACCTTTTACAGATCTACTGGCACATGAACTGTGACTGGGTGAAAAATTAAACACGCTAAAATCTGTTTATTGGAGACAGAATGTTTAATAAGAATGAGAACGCATTAACAGTTTAAAAGAAGAGACTGCGTTTCCCACGGTCCTTCAGTTTCCAGCACCAGACCGTAATACAGATGTGGTTTTGACATGAATGATTGCCATTAGGCCTGCACAATGTATCATGTTTTTTTATCACATCACAATATCAACTGGTGCTAAATACACATCGCAAAAGGCAATGACAAATCGCAATAGACACTTTTTGTGTTAGTTGAAAGAAAATATCAGCAGAAAACTGCACGTTAAAATGGTGCCTTTTTTATTCAATTCATAATCAATTTGTTCAATAGAAGAATACAGGAAATGATTTCCTTTTACTTTTTTTTAGATTAAACAAGCAATTTGTTGTATTTAGCGGAATAAATGCAGAACTGAGTACACTTTAAAATCTTTTTATTTAGCGCAACGTAGTTAAGTAAAATCGTTATAGCAATATTGTTATTATAATGTTATTGGATTTCCCATATTTTCATTGGATCGTGCAGCCCTAATTGCTATCATCCCATGGCAGCTTGAATGTCCCTGCAGTTTGCTGCCAACTTGTGTTTGGCTTTTCACCTTTTATCATAAAACAACTTCTTAAACTAGCAAATTGCTCTCCAAGGATCAGAGCAACACATTACCTTAATGTGCTACTGCCTTCTCCCTGGCTAATTTAACATCATCTGCCCTCTGTGGCTTATTCAAGGTGCCTGTGGCGAGTTTGTACCTACCACACAAGGACACCATCTCCCTCTTAGAAGCTTCCCCTGCTCTCCTACATCACCAAATACTCAGACCTGTAATTGAGAGTGTGATGTTCACATTGGGATGGAACAAAACTAAACAATGGTCTCACTGTTTCCATAAATTACTCTTAAATTATTAACATACTATTATAACTGTCCGAGTGTGATATCTTCTGTAATTAAATGACTGCTTTAATGAACGCAAATACAATTCTTAATTCTCTATTGATTGAATTGAATGATGATTGAATTACATGTTAAGTACTGTATTGACTGGAGGTGAAACTTGATATATATATATATATATATATATATATATATATA